>CAVNYN010252090.1:0-33959 GCA_963692815.1 Nyctanthes arbor-tristis
GCCATAAGATGCATCCCTCTGTCCTTGAAAATTTTGGAGGCTATTCAATTGTGACATTCAAAGAATTTTTAAGGGAAAATTATCAAAAACCAAGCTTTTATCTTCTCATTTTCACAATTCAGGTGACTTTTAAATTCTTCCATTTTTGCACTTTTGGTTTGTATTTTATATAAAAAATCAAGTGATGCATTTTTTCTTCTTTTGACCGTGAGGGTGATGCATGTTATAATAATAATAATAATAATAATAATAATAATAATAATAATAATAATAATAATAATAATAATAAGAACAACAACAACAATAACAACAACAATAATAACAACAGCGATTAACATGTAATATTATTATTGTCAACTTCTTATTATTCTGAAAAAAGGGTAATATCATTGTCAACTTATTATATTTTCTCCAAATTAGCTAGAAATATGTAATTAATGAAAAAAAAAATTTCTCCTTTCCATAAAATAAAATCAAGAATTAAAAAAATTATATCCCATCATCTAAAGTATTAATAACATGTTCATTTGACGCTGGAAAAAAGGGCCAAAGTCTTCTCACTAGTCGAGGGGCCACGATGACGGAACAGCTGGAAACATGTGCAAATCGAATGCATGAACATAACCCCATAGAACAAGAAAAAGAAACCATATAGAAAGTTAACTTGAATATCAACCTCACAAACAAGGAAACTACTACAAAACACATTTATCTGTCTACGCTTAATTTTGTACAAAATAGTGTACAAAAAGCCAAAACAGTCTGATATGTAGATAACAAACTCTAATAATTTATAAAATCTTTCGTTTAATTAGAATATATCGTAACTCGTAATAAGCATAATAGCTTGTTAGATTACAAATTTCTGCTAAAATTTTGTAGTGGAAGCAGGAAAACTAACAAATAAATAAATGAACCAATAATAAATAAAGTCCCCTAATCCCGTGGGTGAAACTTCTGATTAGACAGCATTTAAAGGGGGGAAAATCATTGTTTACGTCCATTTTTTCAACCCAGCATCACCTCCTTGAATCTGTACAGACCATCAGTGCTGGTTTTGTGTGACTTGTCTTACTTGATATGAATTTACAAGTTAGCTTCCATGAGCAATTTTTTTTCTCAACACGGGCTCATTAGCAGACCATAGTTGCACCTTTTATCAAATTCCTTAAGAAACTCATAAATCCTGATTCAAATTGTCATATTGCTTACCAAAACGTAATTCAAACATATATGCATAAAACCAAAAAATTCCAAGATAAAATAACCAATTTACATGAAAACCTTATGAAAATTTCAGTTTAGTTTCTCAATTATCACAGTAGTTTTGAGAATCTCACCTATGCAGGAGGGATTTTGTGGTGAAATTTGATAGTTATAAATACATACATGTCTCAAAAAGTCTAGAAAAATACTAAAATCTCAAAAAATCTTTCACAAATTGAAGTTGAGATGTTGAATGCCTTGTGGGTTTTTTAGACTTTCATTGACTTTCAGAAAGTCTCAATTAGATACCTAAGTCTTCAAAACTTTCAGTTAAATCCGTCAGATTTTAAAAGTCTTAAGAAGTCAATGCCTTAATTGAAATGCGAACAAAAGTTTAAAAAAATTTCCCATGGAGATCCCTTTTGAAAATTTACGAAGCTAATGTGATTTTACATTTTTAAAACTCTAAAACCGATCCTCCCATGCAAAAAGTCAGAGTTTTGTGGACCCCATTTGAAAATTTAAGAAGCTAATGTGATCGCAGGCTCGACATACTAAAGAATAAACTTCAAAAGAATCAATATATGAATAATTCTGATTGGACAAAATTAGTGACAAAAAGTTTGACATAATTAACATGTGATTTGTGTGATTAGTGTTGATGTAAAAGTAATATGATATGTTGAAAAACTAGATCATGTCATATGTCAGTTTTGTTAGATTTTTTTAAGTTGTTTTGTCCATGTAGCATAACTCATTTGCTATATTCACTAACATTAATTCATTCATCTTTGTTGGCAATTTCACGTTTTTTCTTTTCTCCAGCCTCTACAAGCAAAGCCAGAAGAGCCTCACAGACTTGAGATGCATTTGCTTCAGTAGGATCATCGTCCATCGACGAGTAAACCATCCAGGCATGATCCAAGTTACGCTTCGGTCGAACCACGATAGAACCTGGAACCTCCGCATCACGACGAGTTACCAGTCCATCGCTCTTTTCACCGTACCTAATCTGAAGCAGTTGAGCACAGGCAGCCATTGCAGCACCAAGAGGCACTACCACTGGCAGTTTAGCAGGTTGGCCAGCGGAGAGAGGGGAAAACATGGGCAGTTCAGCATGTGCAACACGGGATAACGTGGCCAAAACAGCAGGAGAAATACCGGCTTCTGTGTGAAACGATACAACAGGGAGCTCGTTGGGCAGATGATATTTTCTCAAGAAATCCTTCCGCCTCTCATAGGTTAGATCTTCTAGAGCCTGCATGTCCCCCTTCACAACAGCTGCCAAATTAAATAGGTGTCGCACACAATGATTCTTCGTAGAATCGGCAACAACAACGTGTATTTTGATAACATGCAAACAATGATGATCATTTTGGAACCGGCAAGAAGGTGAATTTTTATAGTGTGCAAACCCAATGATCTTAGTGGGATTGGCAACTTGGCAAGAAATAAGAATGTGAACTGTGCAAAGCAAAACAGTCTTCACAGAAACACATAACGTCATCCCACCTGGCCAACAAAATAACTCGGCCTGCATGTCCCCCTCACAACAGCTGCCAGTAAAATAGGTGTCCCACACAATGATTCTTCGTAGAATCGGCAACAATGTGTATTTTGATAACATGCAAACAATGATGGTCATTTTGGAACTGGCAAGAAGGTGAATTTTTATAGTGTGAAAACCCAATGGTCTTAGTGGGATTGACAAGTTGGCAAGAAATAAGAATGTGAACCGTGCAAAGCAAAACAGTCTTCACAGAAACACATAACGCCATCCCACCTGGCCAACAAAATAACTCGGCGTAGGATGACATAAAATGCGTAGAGAGCACTTGAGACACAGTAAATTTATCTCTAGCCAGCAGTGTACACAGCTAACTAATCTTTCTGGCTTGTGGTTTTATTAAACAGAGTCTTTGTTGCACGCCCCAGTCCTAAATTTGTATTTTCCATATATTGAAATAATTCTTGTAAGATATTAGAGAAAAAGGGAGGCCAGAAATACCTTGATCACTTTACAGATGAGGATCTCCATAAGCTTACGGATGTTAACGTAATCACCAAGTTGTCCTTCTCGTAGTATATCTGAAGCAATTGGACTACCCCCATAAGGACTCTGTGCTAATGCTAATCCGGCAACCTTATCTTTCAGTTCATCCCAGTACATGGACAAGGCAGCAGCTGAATCCACTCCCCCTTTACTGTGGCCAAGAAGCAAAACACGCTTACCAGAACCCCAGTATATTTCTTCAATATAATGCTTAATCTCTCTCGCATTTTTATCCACCGAAGCCTGCATACTCCTTGATAATCAGTACTCAACAGAAGATGCAATTACTTAAATAAGAAAGCTTATTGCTTACTACCTCGCTGTGAATCTTGGCTATATGACAGGTTAGGCCCATCTTTGAAAAACTTGTTTTTGTATTAATAAAATAAAGAGGCCCATGGTTGCTAAAAAGACCTGCAGAAGTGTTAAAAGCACAAAATTTTAACTAAACTGTTGAGTGCATCAGAACCTAAAAACTCAGCATAGTTGCATGAGCAAATGTCAAGCCAACATTGTGCTTACTTTGCGTATACAAGCATCAGTGTTAATAGTTTGATTTGCCATGGCTTGTCTGGCCCGCATCTTTTCTAGGCAGGAAGTAATACGGCACATAGAAGGAGATGATCTTAACTTCCTGTTTCAGTTTAATCCTATCCACTATTATACAGTCTAACCTAGTCTAGCATACCAAATATGTTTTCTTTCAAAACAAAAAAAGCATACCAAATATGTTATTGGGTTGTGTCAAATTCAATGTTCACACATATGGTCATCTCTCATCTAAATAGCAGATATGGTAGGGCATAACAAATAATAACACTGAGGCTTTGTTCTCCCTGGATTATGAACAAAAAAACACTTCCATGTGAATTAAAGATACATTGCGGCCCCACATTTGCATCACCTGAAACCATATCACACAACTTGTCTGCCATTTTTATCCCCACTACCATGAACCCCCTGTCGGATCACGTTAATGCCATGTGGGACTAAACAGTAATTTCGCTGCCAAAATCTGTGGCCAGTAGTGCATTTAATGCACCGTGGGTCCACTGTCAGATGCAATAAGCTGAAAATTGGGCAAAAAATAAGCTGGGCCGAACAAACACTAATTTCCAATTATTCAGGAATGGCATTACTCATGGAACAAAATCTAACCCACCTATTTCCACAAGAATTCTAATTCATAATTAGCTGATTTAATTACTTGACAGATTATACTGCAGCTTGTAATAGTCATAGAATGGACGCATTATGGAGTTTCAGGAAAATTAACATGACTTGAATCTAACATGTATCTCCAAAAGTTCTAACTGAATCCAAAAGTTAGGATGAAAGGGAAGCCGACAAGAAAACCATTCTGGTGCAATGCAAGAAACGCAATTATTCAGTCAGTTCCATGTGCAAGTCAAAAAGACCAATATAAAACAGCATTCCGTTGGAAACTCATTTTGCAAATCATAATGAATATTAGACATCATTGTGAAAAGTTAAATATAAACATCAAAAAGGGAAACATATAGGTACCTGGAACCAACAAATAAACCAGGGTATTAGGCAACTTGTGCAAACCATGCCTGAAAGTGAAATTAAAACGAATTACAATCTTGAAAATAATGTTTTATTAAAAAAAAGCTCCTGCAAGAAAACGGAAATGATAATGTTAATCATACCTAATGTCATCAAGTATTTCAATAAACCTTTCAGTTCCATCTTCAACTGGCGGCATTTCTGCATCTCGTTGTAGCCATCCAATGTCATCAGCAGAACCATGAACCGTCCTTCTCACCCGTGCAATGAGGCTGATAGCAAAGGAGAGAGAAAAATAAGTGCAACAAAAACATAAATATCAAGCAACTAAAGACTTCTTCCAGAATCTGATGAAGTTATTGGTGACTGACAGGGAACCATGGGCATGCATCAGAATCCTATTAATTATTTATCATGTAGGGCATTCAATGAAGCATACTTGGAACACGTTAACAACAATTAAAAGCAGAAAAGTAAGCAATAACTTTCTAGCAAAGTAAGCATCTTGGAAAAAGAATCAACTTATAAAATTATGTTATAAAAAAAAAGAAGCTTAAAAGTAATTTTACATCTTCTTAAGCTTTGCCAAGCATGTTCTAAACCAGTAAACCTGTACCGAGTATGCATCAGACATGGTGCTAATTTCCATGTTTACTATTATGTAAGCAATATGCCCAGGCTTAGGTTAAGTACCCTTGAAAAAGAGAAATGCCATTTTGATTGGCACTATTTGTTCTCACAAGCGCGTTAGAATTTTGAGATTGTCCTCCAGCCGATCTCCTAGCTAATTCTCCATGGAGGGGCGGAGCATCAACTTCTGTGCAAGTTGATTCAGATATAGACGAAATGTTTCCACTTGACGAAGCATCATTATCAGCTAAAAGGCCCCTGGTTTCTCCAGAAGCAAATGTCACCATCTCCTGCCCACCTGAATCTCCATCATCAGGTTCTACTGTAAATGGGTACAAGGATATGTGAATCATTTTTAATTGGATTCGAGCTTCAAGTTTAAGAAACAGACATAACTGGAGAAGCAAGCTATAGAGAACTATAGTAGGCTGATTTTTACCAATGAATGTGAAGAAACAACCCGGGGGGGGGGGGGGGGGGTAAAAAATAAGCAACGTATTAAGTCCCAGAAACTGCTCATCTCATTACAGTTTCAAGGTTTGTTTCAAGTTCTAACTATGCACTCTGCAGTGTCCAGAACGCAGAAGTAAGTCTTGAAAATGTACATGTGAATGAGAACTAATCAAAGTTTAGACTTGAGAGATCATACAAACTCATTGGAATTCTTGTAAAACTTAAAAGAATGTTCGACATGCTTTTGAGCTTTTCTTTGCGAAATATGTCAGGACGGCTTATTGTTTCCTTACGGATAAGTAAAAGGTAACTTGTTTTAATAGTAGATAAGGCTAAGTTAATCAAAATTAGTAACTTATTCATTTATTTTTATTTTTAATCTACTTTTTTACAAATTAGTAACTTAGATACAGCAAGCATTTTGAGTTTAGACAAATATCAATCCCTCACTCTAAAATGTGTGTGCACTTTTCATTATAAAATTTAAGTGATCTCATGTTACCAAGTAGATTATATTGAAGTGTAGAAGTTCAAAGTAATAACAAATTGTCACCTTGGAATAGAAAACTCACAATCAGAATAGATCACACAAAGTAGTGTCAATGAGGGAAAGAGGACACCAATCAATTGTCAGCGAGTTGTTGAAGTCATGCAGAAGGGTTATAAAATGAAAATGATATTTTTGCAAAATTGATCTTGGGGTTGCATATCTTACAGAGAACAATACGCAATTCTTCATGTTTGTATATGTACAGGTCTCTCTCCCTCATACATGCACACACTCAGGCAAGCCACAAGCATAAGTTGGCAGTGAATATCAGATTGGTACTTATTGAAGTAAATACTTTAGTGAAGCGAACTATTCAATATTTTCTAAACCCAGATTCCACAAGACCTAAAGAATTGAAAAACTGAGTAAACTCTGAAACAGAAAAAAGAAGTGCCCAGAGCTACCCGTAGTATACCTTTATGATGACTTCAAGTTATAAATCTTTCGACATTAAGGATTTCCTCTTACACAAACAACTAGCAAAGTTTTCCATCAAATTTTGTTAATTGAAACAGTTCCCACCAAATACAGTTCCTACGCTGTAAAAAAGCAAATAACCTCCAGTCTCCACAAATTCACAGAATAATCCAGAAAATTTTTAGTACATGTTTCAGATAATATCGCTTCAACAAATGATGCACCTTTTTCCTACATTTTCAACATAATTGTAGTATAATTTATCTCAGAATTATCCACATACCCGAAACAGGCTGAAAACAGCGGGTAAAGATAGACGAAGTTTCAGCAAGATAAGAAGCCGCCTCATTCAGAGCAGGCATTGATGTAAATAGCTGCGGAATACCCGCGCGATCATGCCTTTCTGTATCTCCAGCGGCCTTCAACAGAAGATAAAATTAAAAACAATCATATCAAATTAATAAAATGCTATTTATTCATAAGCATTAATAAATCAAAGGCAGAGGACGCCGAACCTTTTATTAAAAAAATTAAAATTTAAAAATTACCACAAAAGGTCTGCTGGATTCTCCGTCCTCCGAATGCCTAGAATCCATTGTAAAAAGAAGTGGAACTTCCTGCAGCAATAAGACGAAAATCAACAAGCGATTCGAGAAACAAAAAAACGTAGACAGAATTCGCAAGTTAAAAATCTTACCTAGAATTTAACCGAAAACTGGAAGATTGGAATGAATTGGCGGCGCCTACAAGAAATTTGAGAGGGAACCTTCAAGATTAACGGCCAAGCAATCGATTAACAGTCGAATTTGTGAACACAGGAAGTTCCTTCAAAATTCTGAAGATTGAAATCGTGTTTACCATTATGCTTCTTTGTTATGCAGAGTTGTAACTGAAATGGCGACTCGTTGAAATGGCGACTCGGAGATAAGGAAGTATATATATATATATATATATATATTAATTAAACGTAAAGAGCTGTGATAAGACTTTTGTTTTCAAATGTGATAATGGGTGTGGAAAATATGTTTTATATCTTTTTTTTAATTTTCTACATTATCTTTAAAATTTTTGAGTTATCTCATTTTCATAATTATGTCTTAACTTTCATAATTTTATTTTTAAATTATCTTATATTCATTTCTTTTAAATCTTCCTCTCATTTTTATGAAAATCTGACAATCAAGAGTAGATTTATTTAATGGTTTGAGAGTTGACTAAGATATCATCATACTATGTGAGTCTTGACGCATACAAACAAAATTAATGTAGTTGTTGATTTTTATGAATTGATTATCTATATTATATGAAAAAAATAAAATAAAATATAATTGTGCTTACAAAAATATATATATATATAACTATTAATAATTAAAAATTTTAAAATAAAATTAAAAAGAAGGAACTGTCAATTTTCTTCTTAAATAAATATATGATATTACATTACGATATCAAGTTTTTAAACCTTTTTTTTTTATATGTGTGGACATCTAGTTTCTCAAATCCTTAGAATAAATTAGATTATTTTAAATTATTCTTCTCGTATATTACACAAGTGAAAAAAACTAGTTAACCATAATAAATAAATTATCGTAGATTACTCAAATAGCACAAAACTACGAGGGATTTCTTGAGCTAGGTAAAATCAACCCTTTTATATGATTGTACTTCAATTTCAATTTTTATATGGTATCACGATTAAGGTAACTCTAGGAATGAAAATACTCAAAAAAATTTCTGAACCTTTTAGAATAAGAAAAGGAATCAATCTACAGAACCAATATGGTTTCTGTTAATGTATCTGACAATTTATAACTGTATTGGTACATTAACAGAAACCAGTATTAGTTCTTTAAATTTTTTTGATAAGGAGATAAGACGGGTGCTATTTGTACATAAAAATTGTATTAAATTTGTACACACTCTCTTATAAAAGTTGTTATTTTAGGGAAAATGGAATTATTAACATTTAAGTTAATACACAGAGAGCGTGTACAAATTATGTACAACTTGTTTGTATGTACAAATAGCACCTCTCACCCTACGTAGTGTGCATCTAAGGTTCTAAAAAATTTGCCTAAGCGATATTTATATTTGAGATTTGAGTTTCACGTTTTGCTATGACTTACCCTTTTTCACGCATTACTTTCTTGGACAATTTTTAAGGCTTGTTATAAAACTTCAAAGAAGTTTTTTACCACACATCACTCTACCAATCACGTGATTTAACAGTATAAAAATTAATAATGCGGCGCCAAATACTAATTGCCGACTAAAGGGAAAGCTATTCTCCCCCATTGGCCCTAAAAAAGTTATACATGGTTATTTCTCCGTCCTTACCTTCTTCCTTCCTCTTCTCTTCCATTTTCAACCTTCTCGCGTTATTCTTTTCTTTCTGTACTTCAATCGGTTGGCATTCAACGCGTAGCGATATACTAGTAAATAGTATTAGTCTTTATTCTAGCAAGATTATTGTATTTTTGCATTTACAAGAGAATTAGGCAATTGAAATAATGACCAAATCCAAGAGTGTCCACTAATTAAAGAAGAGAAGGAAACAACTGGTTGCAACTTGGAAGTTGTCACACAAGCAATATATTCCAATGATTTGAGAAGTTTCCAAGTGATGATAGTAGTGATAGCCTGATAGGATAGATGGGCAATCATATACCAACTAAAAAAAAATTATCTTAAAATTTGGCTCTTCCCGAACCGTATAAAAGTTATAAATTTAACTAATGTATTATTTAAGCACTTCTAATACGATGTACATGAGATCATTACTGGTCCAACCTTTGAGCCCCATCCTCAACCAATATTCAATATTAAACATTCGTAAATCATTATCAGCGAAAATAAAAGAAATATGGAACGCATAATTTAGAGAGTAAATCGGACATACTTCATGTAGATTCTGCCAATATGGTCCCTAACTAAAAACAAAGTCCAATATAAAAGAGAACAAAGTGGTCCAAATTTTGTTACAATTTTATAACTTTGATAAGACGGAAAATACAAAAATAAATGCAATTATTAGTCTTCTAAAATTATTTTTTGAAATCCATTAGGTAACATATATCAATCGGTCAAAGCTCGACCCTCAGAAATTTCTTACCGATACGAAAAATAATTTTTAATTAATAGGAAACCTATTCAAATTTTAATCAGTCCATGCAGGCTATAAATATGCCAGCTATATATATATATATATATATCTCTGTAATAACAGGATCCATTGCCAATATCTGAAGTTTCAATATAAGCAATTCAAGTTATTGAAATCTAAGGCTATATATGGCATCTCAAACACTTTTCAAGCTTTCAATTATCCATTTTTCGAAAGAAAACTTGAAGCCCGATTCAAGTTCGTGGGCAGGAGCACGTGAAGATGTTCGTCTTGCTCTGGAAGAATACCGTTTTTTTGTGGCAAAATATGATAAATTTTCACCTGAACTTGACAAGAAAGTGTTTGATTTTGTACGAGTGTTGTTTGATCGTCCCTTGGAGACCAAAACTCGAAACACTTCAGACTTGATGTTCTATGGTTATGTTGGACAATTACCACATGCTTCTCTCCACGAAAGCATGGGCATTCCCGATGCAACCACGGTGGATGGAGTTAAATGTTTCGTCGATCTCATGTGGCCCTCAGGAAACCAGGAATTTTGGTAATATGTACCATTGACAAGCATACTTTTTATTACACTAATGGACTAATCTAGATACTCAAGTGGTTTCTCATATTGCAGTAATAATCATCTCGTTTAAAAGTTTAAGCTGCAATCAGTATATATTAATGGGACAAACATATTGATTACATGTAGAATAATTGACTTGATATGTTTATCTTTAATTCGTTGTAGTGAAACCATTCTATCTTATGCAAGATTAGTATCAGAATTGGAGCAAATGGTGAGCTATGGTGTACAAAAACACTATGAGTCCCATGTTGAAACGACAACTTATCTTCTTAGACCCATAAAATATTCAGCTCCAGACAGCAACATAGGCAACAACATTGGTACAAATATTCACACAGACAAGGGTTTCTTGGCCATACTTTATCAAAATGAAGTTAATGGATTGGAAGTTGAGCTGAAGAACGGAGAGTGGATTTCTGTTGATGTACCACCTTCTTCATTTGTTGTCATATCTGGAGATGCTTATCAGGTATATATCCAGCTTCTCTTCTTTCCTTTTGGTTTTGATCAAGTTAAGAAAAAGAAGAAGCGGTTGAACCAGTGCCGTTCCGAGTAAGAGGTCTCGAGTTCGAATTACAAGTTACAACTACCCCTCCCAGATTTTTAAAAAAAGGCAAATATATTTGAAGATGGTATAGTAATTATACTCCCTCCGTCAACAAATATAAAAAGTAGTAATTAGATTTTATAATTTGGTCAAATTATGATTCAAGTGAAATAAAACTGCATGTCAACGAGTAATATTCTACTTTCTATCATAAGCCTCGTTGAGCAACTTTTTCTTTTTCGTTTTCTTTTCGTCTCATTTTTGGGATTAGGCATGGAGCAATGGAAGAATACAAGCAGCCAAGCATCAAGTGATAATGAAAGGGGGCCGGGCAAGATATTGTCTTGCATTATTCTCATTCAATCATGGGACTACAAACATTCCTGAAGAGCTTGTGGATTCGAACCATCCACTGCAATTCCGCCCTTTCGATAATTTCGGGTTGGCTAGGTTCTACCTTAGTGGAGCAGCACAGATGACCGAGAGCAGCGCGAGAGCCTATTGTGGTGTTCGTGCTTGAACTGTTATTCGTCTTAATTTTGTGTGGTGTGAATCCAGATTTGTATCAAACGGCATTAAAAGAATGCTATAATTACTAATTAGTCTTTCCGTTGTACTGCTTTGTTGTGTTATGTTACCTTGTTGTTCGGGTTTGGACGGACAACATGTAACTTATACTTGGTTTGCATGATTGTTACTATTGTTTTAGTAAATTTATCGATGAGATTAAAATGTCTTTACTTGGACCGAAAAAGCTTCTCAATCATAGCATGATTAATAGCTCTACTAAACGCACTGTATCTCTTCGCTTATAAAATAAACTCATAAAAAATCAAGTATATATTATTGTTGTTATTGTTAATATAGACAAGAATGGACGGCCCCTTCCCACTTGCTTCAACGTTGACGTAATTTGTAACTTAACGACAACCACGTGTACATTGGTGATTGAGTCAATCCACCATTCATCTACAATGTTATGTGGCAAATAATTCAGCCACTCAATATTTAGCAGATTATATAAAGCTATACTTTGACGTTATCTTCTCTTAATTAGTTTTCATGTTGCTTCATTTTTCGTCTAAATTTTGACCTTTTTACTCAATTTCATCCTTCACCATGTTAACTGCAAGTTAATTTTTTTAAAACCAAAACATAGCACTTGCGGTATCTATAAAACGTGTTGTTGCATATATATGCAAACAAATAATCTCAAATTAAATAAAATAATCATTTAAATAAATAACATATTAGTGAGTCCACCTGAAAATTTATTGTATGCTAGTTAGTGCGGGAGACACAAGCCCGTCTAAGTGATTTGACAACAAGGACGGTCATCCTTAAGCCGTCCTTAACACAGAATCGATCGGCCATTTTTTCATCTTAAGAAAAAATAATAATTAAACGAAAAAAGCAAGCAAGTTCTCATGTTAAATAATCTTCATTACGTACACTTGAGTTAGGACCCCGATTTGGCGCTTTGCTTGTAAGTTAGTTGGAAAGGAACGGTTGAAATGTGAAGCTAAGCAACATAATTAGTATATGGTACATACTTTGTCAACAAAGAAATCTCTTTCATATTGTTGGGGAAGAATGTTCAAGCACCAGAAGTATGATTCTATAACGACACCAAACAGTGCTATGTTTTAATAACATCACACATTGACCTTAAATCACATCAACAGTTAATATTATGCTACATTATTTGTTGTTTTGTACCATAATAATACAAGACATCCGTGCTGGGAACATTTTCATTTTTCATATAGGGTGTTAGGTAGTGGAATTTTTTTTAGATATGTGTACTAATTGGCCCGGGCTTTGCGTGGGGCTGAAACAAACACCAATTAAGAAGATAATGATAGAAACCATAAAAGCTACAATTATGTAAATGGATTCAGCCTTTATTAATGTCACTTCAACACTCAATTTTGTCTCTTCATTTCTTTCTTTTCCAAACCCTTTTTCTTCATTCAACTAATTCATTCTTTTCCAAATCTCCTATGGGTTTTGTTACAAAAACCCACGTTCTATGTATTCTGAATCAATGCACATCGTATAGATTTGAAATGCACGTGACGTGTATTGATGAAGGCCATATAAAATGAAAGGTTTTATGAGAAAAACCTCCAGAAATCTTTTGAACATTTTTGTGTAACAACATATTGTAATTATTGGAGAGAGCAGTGTATCTATCTAGAAAGCTGGGAGCTTTTAGGCACTATGAATTGAATTTTACTTGGGCAAAAATGAACACCCACACCAGACCCCAACTGCATTCAGTTCTCCCAATTAATTATGAGAGACTCAACAAAGCAAAGAGAGTGCCAGTGCCCCTTCCACCACCAACTCTTATTGTGACAGACAATCAGCACAGAGAAACCCTGTGATTTTCTAAAAAGAGGCTTCCTCTCCCTTAAGGAAAGGAAATCTATCATGTGGCTATATGTTATTGGGGGTTGGTGAATTAAGAGGCCCCTTAATCTCTCAACTCCCAATCACTTACAGTTACGTGGCAAGTTTTCCCGACTTCAGGAGAGGAAGCCTCTCCCTAGAAGGACTAAGCTATCTCACTTAAAAAAATAGTATATTATTCAATATAATTTTTGTTGGCTTCGAGCACTGTCAAGGACAATAGGGGCTTATGATCAGTCATACAGAAAAAAATTGAATTCAAGACTTGTTGTAATTTATTATTATCCATATATTATTTATTATAGAAATCATTCTTATCAATGGTCCTTCTATAGAGAGTTGACCTCTACCCTTATGGAGAGGTCACGCACACAAGGCCTGTGTGCGTGACCTCTCCGCAAGGGGAGAGGTCACCTCAAATTTTTTCTTCTTACCAATGCACTATGCTTACAAGTGAATGGGATTAACTATCTGAACATAACCAAGGCAAAAGACAAGCTTTGATTATGATTTTTTAAGAAAATAGATTGGGCTCCGAAAGCCGTCACCTCACTTGACACAGGTCACGTGGCAGCATGGGATTGGAGATCGGAACCCGATCTGTTTCCCTAGCCGCGCACACTGTTGATATTTAAGCATAATTGATAGTTTGATACCATAGTACAATTTTTTAATGACCCGTGATTGTCAACATGTGAAAATTAAGAAAGACACCAACAATTAACACTAGAATAACGCTAGAAATGAGCCTCATTCTAAACGTAAGGACATAGACATTAATTAGGGTTTTTATTTTTTTTTTCCTTTAATCAACACATTACATCCTTGAGGAGCTTGTACCTGCGGGTAGTAGGTCGTGGTGATCTGGCGTGCCCGTCGGGCTCTTTCCTGACCTCTCCGTACCATCCTCCCGATCAGGCTTTATTTTATCACCGGAGTAGGCTGATCGTGCCTGATTTGCCTGCACAGAATATTTCCCTGGAGAATTTCCGTGTTTAGGATTCCTTACCTCACTTTGACACAGTCGCATACTTCAATAGGCTCCGACAAGTCTCTGTAATAGTTGCTGCAATACCTGCAGAATTACAAAATACAAGGGCTATCAGCTATGTTTATGCTGCTACCAAAATTATCTAATCAGAACTCGCCGCTCCTGTTCCATGAACTGAACACTACTAACTGATTTTAAGAAGAAATTGTACAATCTTGTTAATATTGTTCAGTAAAGTACTTTGTACTGCACCAAGCCTTTTTTATCTCATAGCTAGGAAGGAAAGAAAGAAATTACATGGTATATATATAACGAGTTCAGTTCTTTATAATGGGGCAACTGGCAAGAAGAACAAAGGTGGAGCTGCAGTTAGCCGCAGTGGCGACGGCAGTGGTGGTGGAAGGGGAGGGATGATTGAATTCATGCTTTAACTTCCAGTTATGATTCCAAAACTATTTAGTACTATGTTGGGGTATGTGCCAATGATCTTGACCATCATCATAAATTTGCTTGAGAGAAAATACAGTATAAGCATAGGCATATGCACAGAGAAACATTTATATATGTTATGCATATATATATATGTGTGTGTGTGTGAAGAGATGTTAGGGTTGGCGGCGCGTACGAGTGCTGGAAGCGATTGCGGCAGTTGATGCAGCAGAAGAGCTTGTCTGGAAAGCCAACGTCGCCGCACATGCAACACACAGTCTCTGGATCCACCATTGTTGAACGCCCTGAATCTTGATTTGTCAAGAAAATCACTGCCCAAGATTAGAAATAGGAGGAAAATTTTGAAAAAATAAAGCAGCTGATGACAGAATTTTGAAGGAGAGGAAGAGAGATGTGGTCCAAGTCTAACTCAGTGTGCGCCTCTCACTTTATAAATGCTCATACTAATGCATCCCATTGAAACAATATATATACTCATATAATAAAGACACGATTTTAAAAAGTGTGAAGTGTAACACGTAGTTGGGTTAAAATTTCAAGACAAGTGGATACCATATCTGACCATTTTGAAAGGGGATAAATGAACATTTAACGCAGCCTAGTCAGCGTGCCTATCGAGAGTCTACGCATAAGATGCACACTGAGTTACCACTTGCAACTGCCCCAATCCCAGACAAAGCATCCTCCAACATTTGCACCTCACTTCATTGGAAATGAGTCCGTCTTTGTTCTCTCGCAAGTGAAACGTAAACAAGCTATTTCGAATTGGATAGGCGTGAGGTGGGTTAGTTGGCACATGTTTGTAAAATATTTCTATTTTTAAATAAAAATAAATCAAATCAATTACAACTACATATTTTATGAGACCCACATGTACTATATAAATATCTACAATTTGACCCCACTCATTCTCTCTTTTAAAATGACTTTGCAGGGGGGCACAATTTGGTCAGGTTTTTTCAGTTTTAAGTCCATCTACATTGATTTTTCTCAAGACCAGTTTTGTTCAAGTCAAACTGGTCAGGTTGAGCCGTTCAATCAAGCCAAATGCCCACCCCTACATATTTTTCCCCCTCAGAAAAAGAAGAATCACTAAGGCACAAATTGCGGGAATGCAATATTTTTGTCGAAAACAGTTATCTTCTCAACATGACATGACTGATACTTGCAGAGAATAATTAATATCTGTCCAGTGTCCTCCAATTCAAAACAAGGTGAAGAGGACTCGTATCATTAAAATTTAAAAAACCATGCTGAGATTTTAAGTGACAGATGAAATCCATAAGTTTTTTGCAACAAGATGTAAATTTCGAGATAAATTTTTAAAATTATCACATAATAATAATTTTAAATCACCCAACGGTTTACCGTATCTGATGAAAATTTATACAAGAGCTGTGCATTTTGTCTAAGTCTTAATTTATGCCCTTTCAGTAAAATCGGGTAAACACAATCAATTTCACATATATATGGAGTATTATGCCTTTTTCCCTCAGTACAATAGGATGCATTAATCTGTAGATAGAAGAAAACTATTTGGCTGCTTGAATAGAGTAACTGGTGCTGTAATGGAGGAACTCACTAACGGTTAAGTACTGTCGATGAGAAGTTTTCATTCTGTCCAAGAATAAGGAGCATGTTCGACGATCAGATAGTCTTCCCTTATATCTTTCACAACTCGGATTTCATCGTCAATGTACAGTGACTCAAACCTGCACAACAAGATGTGAAATGATTTCAACCATTGGAATAAAGAAGGCAAAACACCACGGAACCATACTCAGTTTGAATATAAACAGGACTACACGTGACACATCCCATAGAATGGATTCATTTTCCACTAAAGTTGGTAAAATTTGGTCAGTTCATATGCTTTAGTACCCCCGATGAACTAGGTAGTAGATGGTACAAGTCAATGAGTCATTATAGCGGGCCACAAGCTCATCTCTGTTCAAGAAACAGAATTCGTTATCAAAAATGCTGACGGATGGATATAACTAATTTCAAGAAAGAGTCAGCATTTTACCTACTCTAACACCACATAGAACAGAATCTACAGTTCTAGTGTTCAACATATGTAACAGTGAGGAAATACTAAAAAAATAAGTGTAAACTTACCAACCCTGACCAAACGGAGGCAGAGGAACCTCCCCGCCTTTCCCCCTTAGAACTGCACCTGTAAATCTACAACAACCCATAGCTCAAAATAAGTAACATACCAACAACTGCATATTTGGCATGCGATACTATCTTATGATGGTAGTCAATATAAATACTATAGTTTGTCTTTGACATTGTCTAATATAACCACTCTAACATTGAGAGAAACAACCACTTAGCCCAAAAGCTGTAGTTCGCAGAGACATGCGATCGACTCTATCTCACCAAAACAAGCCCAGGAATACATCCCCAGCCTACTTCGCTCGGGTGTCAATTTGAAGTACATCTTTACGGCCCATGCCGTTTCAAGCATGCTCCAAAACTTCAATACTTCGTAAATGTCATTTCTAAGTTCCCGTTTTAGGTTAAAAATAAATAAATTATATTGGCTAATTTCAAGTATTTTTAAAGTTCAACTTGACAAAAAGCTTCAACCCAAGTCAAATTTCCTTGATATTAGCGGTAATATTCTCAAATGTTGGAAAAATTGGCAGAAAATTCACGTACTTGATCAAGACAGACTCCTAAATTACATCCGGGAAATATGAAGCACTTACTGGAAATTCACTCGTTGAGCTGATGCAACTTGAATATCAGATCGGACAAAGAAGACTCCATCGGGCGGAAAGGTGATAACATTATTCAGAGTCTTCTTCTCCACATCAATGACCTGCAAGACATCGCCGGCGGCGGTACCAAAAACGGCGCACTCTTAATTATAAACAGTTGCCCTTTCTCTGTTGTCCACAGCAATCGCCACATATCTGAGAGGGACTCGTCAGTGGTAACAGTATCCCGGCCAATAGCGGCCAGGGAATCGACGGCTTCGATTATTTTAGAGAGCTTTTTGGGCTCCGATTGGGTTTTGAGGCCGCGGTCTTGTTCGGAGATGAGGCGGAGGAGGTAGGTCTTGGCGATTTGGGAACCAGACTGTGGCTGTGATTGGTTTGTGACGGAGGCGAGGGTGAGATTAGTCGTTTTTCTTCGGAAATCGGGAGTGGCGGGAAGTGAAAGGCATGTGTCTGCAGCCATGTTAGGATCACGAGCCACTCACCACACATCCAAATGAACAAAAAGTGACCATATTTTTATTTGCAATCAATATTTTTTTTAATAGTCAAAACATACAGTCTTCACCCCCATCAAATTTTCAATTGGAACCCTTCCTCCACGTGAGACAGAAAAGAAATTGCATGACCCATCATTGGTCCTTCTACGTCTCCCCCCCCCACCCAACACATTCAATGGGTTGTCACACTGTCCTTCGGACACTATAAATAGTGTCCTCCCCAATGGTCATGCATTTTTTTCCTTTTTTTAACAATGAAAAAAATGCTTTCATGTCCCTGGTGATTTTATTATGATGTGATTTTTGAAAGCCTTACACTCGAGTACAACGGAAAATTTCATTTCATAATCGTTAAAAGTTGGAAACATGGACAAGAATTTCAACCAAACAATTTTCGCTGGACTGGAAAGAGGAGTCTCAACGAGCACTTTGTGGTCTTTGTTTCCTGGCTTCTTTGTGGTCTCAGTCTTGGACAAAGCATGGGGGAAGCTGTCTCAAAACCGGGTTGCCGGCTTCTTGATTTGGTTTCTTCACGGGAGTTTGTGTTGGATCCAGAATATGGTGGTTGCGTCTCATGGTGTTGTGTTGCTGTTCCTGATGGTACGTAGCCATGTTGCTTGTTGTTTGCTTGCCTTGTTGATCTTTGTTGTTTTTGTTTCTTTGTTTCCTTTTCGTTTCTTTTCTTCGTGTTGTTGATCATGGGGCCTTTCGTTTTGTTTTGGTCTTCGCCTGTTGGCTTTGATCTTGCCCTAAGAATGATATAAAATCATATATATAACATCATATAGTGTCATATAGACACGTAACTTGCATTATTAAAGTTTTTCATATAGCGTGTCCCAATGCATGCATGGTCACATGGCACCATATGGTGCTATAATATATGATGTTAGATTAGAATTCGATCTTGCCCGGTTATAAATCTGGATTGATTAATGAAATGTTTCTTTGGGGAAAAAAATTGGAACGCTTCCTCTAAGAAAAAATCCAATGTATGCGCTCAAAACTGGAATTCCTCCACGATACTCATGATTTTTCTCCGCCAATATCAACCAAACTAATGATAGCTAGCCACTTCCTACATCTTCCCAATGTGGTCCTGTACTTCACCACCCTTCCTTTTTCCTTGCGCTAGAAATAATAATAACTAATGATGCATCAATTTTAATCAAACGCTAGATATCTTACGTGGCGGGTTTTAATTGAACAACCTACGTGTAGGTTGTCTCAAATGGTGTATGGACTTGAAATGCATGTGCACCAATACAAACCAAATGAAGTGGACAAAACCTTCAAAAGGATTTTAAACATTTTCAAAACAAATAATTTGTCTTTTGATAGTTATTATTTTGTCTGCTTGCATTTATGGTTGAAATCATGCATATATATATATATATTTTTTTTTTTTTTTGGAGTGCGTTTATATTCTGGAGGAATTGTGCCTTTTCTATTTTGATTGGTCTATAATCTAGATATGATAGATCTAATATTATTATGTGATGAGTCCTAAATTCCAATCACAGCCTAAATTTCAACATTTGTGATATAAAGTATGTAGTTTGAAGAAAACATAATATAAATCTATGTTCTAGAAAAGTTTGCATAAGCAACATTTATACTCGATATTTAAAATTCACGTTGTCATAACTTTACACTTTATCACACATTTATTGCGCTTTTATCACATATTGACGCACTTAGCTTTAATTAAACTCAATATATATTTGGTCTCGGTACTTTTTTCACACTATGTGTTTTTTAAAATATTATTAGTATAAGAAATAAATTGAATTTTGCACATCATAGTCATCGAAGTAAGAAATCACGTAAACTTAAAAAAGGGTAAGTTACACGTGAGATCCCCAATTTTCAACATTTAATCAATCTCGTCTCCAATCTTTATTTCTGGTTTCCTCGGTCCTCAAACTTTAGGAAAATCTTTCCTCAAGTCTCCCCACTACCGGTTTCCATCTGTTTTAACCGTTAAATCTTTGTAAAATGACATTTTTACAATTGCACTGCAATTAAACAAAAGAAAAAGGGGAGTGAAAAAATTTAAAATTCTAAATGACAATCCTTCTCCCATAGCCTTCTAAACTCCTCGCATTATCTCTCTGAAAAACATTCACACATGGACAAAGACTAAACCAACATTGATTTCCCCCGCCCCATTGGAGATTATTTTAGAGAGTAAATGAGAGAGAAAAAGAGAAATAAGAAGAAAAAGAGGGGAAATGCGAAAGAAAGGTTTAAGTCACCAACACGTAACATTTCTAATGAGTTAGATCTATCTCCTTACACGGAGCCAGCTTGCATATAGAAATCAGTCAAGTGTAAGGAGCCATATGAATTGACTGATTTCTATTGATAGTCTGACTTCATGTAAGGAGCCAGATCTGGCTCATTAGAAATGCTCCACCAACACGTGTCCTCTGTATAAGAACTAGCGCATACACATACAGGGGAGAGGTAAGTATTTAGAATTTTAAAATATTATTTATTATTATTATTATTATTATTTTGGGTTTAATTAGATTGTAGGGGGAAAGGCTAGGGATGAGATTGATTAAAAATTGAAAGATTGGGGGCGATGGAGGTAAATTACACCCCCAAAAACATTGGAAAAAATACTAGTACTAGGAAAGAAAAAGAAAGAAACAAGAAAGAAAGAGGAAAACTATGGAACTTATTAATTATTACACGACGTCGCAAAGCGATGGAGTATTTCTGAAGGGCAAATGGTAGTGGGCCAAAATGAAAGCATTGGACTCAATTTTGTGAAAATAGCTGGAGCCCAATTGTGTGCCATGCCACAATAATACGACGTCGCAAAGTCTCCATAAACCTTTTCGTTCAAACCCTTCTGAATCCAGGAGGGGACTGAGGTTTCACTGTTAATTGAGCGCGGAACTTTCCGGAGAGACCTATTCCTCTCTCATTTTGTGCATTGCACTATCAGAGCCTTAACATAGCGTCTGCTTTTTCTGTTTCTATACTTTGCGTTGGGTATATTTCTCGTTTCCCGTAGAAGATGGCGATTTCATCACGGACCCCTGATATTTCCGGTGAACGACAGTTCGGCCAGGACGTTCGAACTCAAAATGGTACTTAAATAATCTTTTGTGTTTTGGTGGTTGTCAGTTAGATGTGTTTTTGTGTTGATTTGTTATGTAATTGTGCAGTCGTCGCATGCCAAGCGGTTGCCAATATTGTGAAGTCATCTCTTGGACCGGTTGGCCTTGACAAGGTACTTTGCCTCTTAAGTCTTTATTTATTCTGATTGACTATAGAACCAATTAACGAATTAATCCAGATTATGTATGTATTTGAGGTGAAATATATTTTTCCCTCACTTCCACCAAGATAATTCCTTTGGTTTAAGATGGATCTGTTGTCAGAGGCTGCCTTCTGGTATTGAATCGCTACAAAATTAGAACTTTGTATTTACTAGGACAAAATGTAATCTTTTCCATTTTGCTAGCATGCACTTCAAGATTTTTCATCATTTGTTTTCTGAACTTTCTAGTTTCTGTGGGTTTTCTGAGAGAGATGAAATGTGATATTTTAAAATGCCTCTAGGTATTAGGAAATGCTTCTTAGAAACTTGTCATTTAGAAACCTGATGTAACATTTTGACCTTTGATTTCTGTATCTTGTTTGAGTCAACAACACTTATACCATGTAGAATAGGGTTTTTTAATTTTTATTTTTTATTTCACTTTTTGCATATTTCTGTTGATAATGATTAGCAAGCATGCCGGTACTTTAAATATCAAGTTGTTATTTTAACATTTTGGATCCAGTTGTGAACATATTTTATGTTTTTAATTGTATTCCCAAGTTTCATAATATACATGGGGAATATTCAATTATTCATTGTTGATTATGTAGTCTTGGTACTTCACAGATGCTAGTTGACGATATTGGTGATGTGACTATAACTAATGATGGTGCCACAATACTGAAGATGCTGGAAGTTGAGCATCCAGCTGCCAAGGTCAATGGATTGAACCATTCTTGGTTGTTCTTCAGATTTATAAACATTTGAAATTTTACAGATATTAACTTTTTCAAATGTGACAGGTGCTTGTTGAGTTGGCAGAGCTTCAAGACCGAGAGGTTGGAGATGGAACAACATCAGTGGTAATCATCGCTGCCGAATTGCTAAAGGTAATGTTTTGTTTCCTGTTTGTGCTAGGGATAAACATTTCATTGTCTCCTTTCATGCGCTTGTTGTTCAGTCTTCACCAAGACTACCCCTTGTTGCTAATTTGATATCATTATGCAGAGAGCTAACGATTTGGTCAGAAATAAGATCCACCCAACATCAATAATCAGTGGATACAGAGTAAGTATAAACCCCCTCCCCCCCCCTCTCTCTCTCTATATACATATATATATCTTCTTTTCTATTTGGTGCTAAGTTGCATGTCTATGCTGTGCCATCTACTCATTGGAATCATTTTGGTTGCAGCTTGCCATGAGGGAAGCATGCAAGTATGTTGATGAAAAGTTGGCCGTGAAGGTAGTTCTTCCTCGGTGAATGTATTCCTCAACTGTTGATATCAGAGTCACTTATTTTAAACAATTTTTATAATTCTTTGCATCTTTGATCTATATAGCCCAAACTATAAAACTCTTTGAAGTCTGCTTCTTTCTGCTCCCTCAATCCCATGAAAATATTCCACTATTCTTTTTCCGTCCCAAATTATAGTCCACTTTCTTTTTTAATTTCTTACTTTTCTTATATACCCCTATTTACTATGCATTGTCATCAAGAAGTAAGAACTATTAAAGTGTAAAAATAATTAAATGAAGTGGTCTATTAGAAAAAAAAATTCTTAAAGTCCACTTTTTCAAGAATGTTAATTGAACTTTCTTAATCTATATGAAAATAGGTAAGGGACTGTTTTCAGAGGACAGAGCGAGTAATATAATGCAAACTACATTGTCATGTTACAGAAAGCTTATGGTTTTTCCCTAAAATATTCTTTGAGGATATTCTTTCTCTGAGATGTGATGTTTATGAATGCTAAAACTTGTATAGAAAACTGTAGCCAATTGAGTTACTCTTTCAAGTTGCAGTTTATGATTTTTTTTTTAATTTATTTATTTTTATTTTTTTTTTTTTTTTTGAAAGTCAGTTTATGAACTATTGAAATGTATAGATTATGATGCTGGCACTTGGGGGCTTCTGCCTTGCCTACTGTGCCAATAAGTGAAAAATATAGAGCTTAATAGTTTTTTCCATCTTTACTTAGGTTGAAAAGCTTGGTAAAGATTCTCTTGTAAACTGTGCGAAGACCAGCATGTCCTCAAAGTTGATCGGTGGTGACAGCGACTTCTTTGCGAATCTGGTACTTAACTGAACATTCTTTCTTGTTTTTAAAAAGCGACAGTTGATATTTCAAGTTTTGTTTATGAAGTTTGTGTTCTAGTTCAAAACAAACCATTGGTGTGATGTTTCCGAAACTGCATGTATTTGTTAAAGTTGTACTGGCAATGCCTGTCCCTGCTCTACACGGCCTGTGTACTTTCTTAGGGTTAAGAGTTTAGGGCAATTCACTCATTGTTGGGCAACTATTTTTTTCTCACCCTATTTCAAATTTGAATTTGATCAAACAAATACAACTACACAACCCGTATTTCAACAAAAAATAAGAAAAAATTACTTTGCTAATGGGCACTCAGTCACATTTTATCTTTTGTTGACTTTTAGTTGCATTAATTGTATGCCATTTTGTAGTCTCTATCTGCAGTTTAACCTTTTGAAGTAATGCTTTTTCTTTGAGGTAAATTTTTCAATATGAAGTATTCTGAACATTGTATTTTACCCCATATTTACTGCATTCGATTGTTTTGTCTTGACTCAGTTACAAGTATGTGATTTCTGATTTTTTATATTTAATTTTTTTCGAGTATTTTTCCATGCAAGAGCTTGTCTATTCGATTGGCTGATTCTGTTCAGTAAAGAAAGCCTTACTTTTAGTCATTGTATCTTTGTTAAGGAATCACCAAAGAACTTACTTTGTTTCATAGGTTGTTGAAGCTGTACAAGCAGTAAAGATGACAAATGCTCGGGGAGAGGTTAAATATCCAATAAAGGTTGGTGGCTTATGGCTTGGTGTTAAATTTATTAGCCTCTTTGTTTAGATGATTTCCTTAACCTGTAACTGAACAAATTAGCTTTTTACATGATAGGAACTTTATCAGTGGACTTAGTTTGAATGCTTATCTACAGTGGTGTTTAATCATAGTATATATTGACCAAAAAAATGGGTATAAACACATCAAGCTTGGTAATTTATAATGTGTTGCTGAATACGAGAAAGTAACCCCCCCAACACAAAAGAAGAGTTTTCTTGTGACTCTTGTTCCTTGGTACTCCTCTAACCTGTGATTTTGAATATGTGATTCCTTTTTTTTTGGTGGGGCTTTTCAGGGAATTAATATTCTAAAAGCCCATGGAAAAAGTGCTAGAGACAGCTATCTATTAAAAGGATATGCTCTCAATACCGGTCGTGCAGCCCAGGGAATGCCATTGAGAGTTGCTCCTGCAAGGATTGCATGTCTTGACTTTAATCTTCAAAAGACTAAAATGCAAATGGGTGTCCAGGTTTTGGTCACTGATCCCAGGGAGTTAGAAAAGATTCGTCAGAGGTAATTAAGTTTATTGTAACATGGATTAATGTAGTTTAATCAATTACATGCTACACGCAGCACACACGCGCTCGCGCGCACTCTCTCTCTCTCTCTCTCTCTCTATATATATATATATATATATATATAACAACTTTAGGTCTTTGGTCTTTGAACTACTATGAGGAGAGTTTTGAGAAAACACAATTTCGTATTTTAGTTGGACATGGGCTGTCTCTAAAAATTTTTCTATCATAATTTTGATGTTTTTCTGTGGTCACACCTAAAATTTAGCTAACAAATCTAGAAAATTGTGGAATGCACTCCTCACATGTCTTGAGGTGCTGCTATGAGGCATGTCTCGCTCGAGTAAGGCACATGCCTCTAGAATCTGCTCACAATCAGTGCCTTTTGGTGTATGTGCTCACCTCACTATGAGATGAGCATTTCGGGTAGTGAGATGGGCATTTTGGGTTTTAAAACCACAAGTAGCGCAAACGTTAAGTTATTAGTTATATCCATGGTTTTGAAAATCGTTCGAGGCGTCCGCCTCGAGGCGCGCCTTCAATCGAGGCGCATGCCCAGGGATTCATAGCCCATTTGGATGTTCTTTTTTAGGAGGCGTGCGCCTCTGTGAGGAGAGCAGCACGCCTTGAGGCGTGACTCTGTTGCTCGGGCATGGCTATGGGAGAAGAAGAAGCACTGACAACAAGAAGAAGAACTGGAGAACAAGAAGAAGATGAGAAACCTATTGTGAAGAAGACCTGCTGTGGTGGCTGCTGTGAAGAAGATGAAACCCCAAGAACGGAAAGTAATAACTTAAATGGCTAACCCAATAGCAGATTCCGCAGCTGCCACCGTTGGAACCAATGAAGCAAATGATTGACCCATCATATCGGCTGCTGTGAAGAAAGATGAAACCCCCAAGAATGAACCCTAAGTTGCGCTAATGAAGAAGACTTTAATTGGGCTGGGCTAAGACCTTAATATATTAAGTTGGGTTAAGACTTTAATTGGGTTGGGATTTTTTAAAACAAAACTTAATATTTTATATTAAGTTGGACTAAGACTTTAATTGGGCTGGAGTTTTAAAAAAAAAGCCCATTAAACAATCCAAATCTTTATTTAAAACAATTATTTAATACTATAATTATTTAACATTACTTAAAAACCATAGAACCCCACCTAAAAAAAAAAAGGCCATAGATCCTAAGCTTAAAAACAAACAAAATTTATAATGGGCCATCTCTTTTAAATGCCAATAAGTCCTCAATGCTTTATTTGGTTGTCAAACACGCTTTGATATTACTTTTATTTATTAATTAATCTGCAACTTCTGGAAATTTGCAATTCTAGGCCTCATCTTCTGCCAAAAAAAAAAGCTTACGCCTCAAACCCGCCTTGAGGCTTACGCCTCGCCTCACGGAGAAAAACCGCCTCGGTTCCCGTTTACGTTTTTCAAAACCATGGTTATATCATAACTATGAACTTCTATAAGTTATGTACCTTGAAACTTTTTGCATTTTTTCTTTCTGCTAGTGCTTACTCAGTTATGCTTGCTAAGATACATCTTATATAGGTAGCAGTGCTCTACAATTTCACGTTGTTAATCTCCACATTACTGTGTTCTCTGCAATCTGTTGTATTACTGGACTGAGAAGAATGTTATCTTGTAGAGAAGCAGATATGACAAAGGAGCGTATTGAAAAGCTGCTAAAGGCGGGAGCAAATGTTGTTTTAACCACAAAAGGAATTGATGACATGGCACTTAAGGCAAGTTTTTCCATTCATTTATATGTTTTTGGATGCTTTGGATACATGATTGCACTTCTGCATATTTGTTTGCTGTCTATTAGAACATCTAAAAATTCTTTGTATTAGTTAATTGTCTATTATTCAGTTAAGGTTGAATATATATTAACGTGCATTTGACCTGCCATGTAATCTACGTGATTCAGAATGTCTATAGTAGTAGATAAGCGGCTTCTTTAGATGCTATTTACGTGTTAGGACTGCTTTCTTCTATTGCTTAGGAAATCTTGTAGCTGAATGTCTTTGAGACCTCAAAAAATTTATCTGCCTGTCGTCATTCATCTTAGTCATCCTTTATCTTTTTTTAATTAACATCCTGCATCTGTCTTCATGTTCCAGTACTTTGTAGAAGCTGGTGCTATTGCTGTGAGACGTGTCCGCAAGGAGGACCTACGCCATGTTGCGAAGGCGACTGGTGCTACTGCGGTATGTTTCTTGACACTTTATCACATGTTATATGTACTCCTGTCGTGGATGGTTATTTCTTCTGTCTTATTTTTCAACATTTAAGAGTAATGGTAAATATATTCAGCTGTAAGACTTGGATTGTAAACAGATCAAAGTGTTGTAAATTTGCCTGAGTTGAGCAAGGAGCTTTGCCATTGTATCTATTGTTACTCGTTTCTAATATTCAAGACGAAGGATTATTACTCCGTGGCTTAAAGATTAGAACGACTAGTCTTATATTTTCTGATGCACAGGATTTTTTGTTCATACATGCATACAAGAGTATTTTTTAGGTTGGACTGCCTTTGCCTGCGGATTATTGAAGTTCTGTTTGTTCTTATGGAGTTATGGTCATCTTTCAGTTGATTGATGAAGACATATTTTTATTCATTTTTTCAATTAAAGTTGATGTGCTATTCCGTTAGGTGATACTTATAATGTACTATTGTCAAAAGAATATGTGCATACAGAAGAGAGAATGGAAAAAGGGAACTCCGTTATATTTTGCAACATATCCTAGATAAATCGAGAGTTTAAAGACGAAATATGTGCACCAGTAAAGAAGTTGACTGGCAAACATTCTTTTCTTTTCCATTGCTCTAGGTTTCAACCTTCGCAGATATGGAAGGAGAAGAAACATTTGATTCATCTCTTCTTGGTTATGCTGATGAGGTAGTTGAGGAGCGCATTGCTGACGATGACGTGATTATGATAAAAGGCACCAAAACCACCAGTGCGGTATGGATTATATACCCTACAAAATTGAATATATCCAATTTTCTTAAAATGCTTTTTTAAAAAAAAAAAATTTAAATATTTGAGTTTTGCTGGGCCTGTGAACTGGTGTTAATGTTGGTCTAAAGGGATTCGTTTCTATTATATTTCTTTTATTTTAAAACTCAGGCCTGTTAATTGGTGTTAATGTTGGTCTAAATGGATTCATTTCTATCATATTTTTATTCAATAGCGTTGACAGATGCTCAATATGTATAATTCATTTTGCTTTGGGAATGTTCTTATAATTATATAATTCTTTTCTGGATCATCTGCTGACTTCAGGTCTCGTTGATACTCAGAGGTGCCAATGATTTCATGCTCGATGAGATGGACAGAGCTTTGCATGATGCTCTAAGCATTGTCAAAAGAACTCTGGAATCTAACACGGTAAACACCAACATGTGATTTTTAGCTTACTCTTTTGCAGCTTGATGTTTCTCAAAGTTTTCAGTTGTTTCCGGGAATGGAACTTTGTTTTCTATAACATCCACTTGTACCCTTTTTGGATGTCATTAAGGTGTTAATATCATCACAAATTAGTGATGTGTGCTTCTTTTTGGAATTGGCAAACGTAGTAACATATGCAATTACCAAAATTAAAATGTCTGGCTTGTTTCTGGAATTTTTTGGAAATGCAGGTAGTTGCTGGTGGAGGTGCAGTTGAAGCTGCCTTGTCTGTCTATCTGGAGAATCTAGCCACTACACTTGGATCTAGAGAACAGCTGGCTATTGCAGAATTTGCTGAATCTTTACTAATTATACCAAAGGTCATTCAAGAACCAAAATACCAAATTATGTTAATTCTTTGGAAAATCGGTTCAGTCCCAGAGGCTGTCTTTGCCATGTCTTAATTGGTTTACTTGTATCTCTTTGCAGGTGCTTGCTGTGAATGCTGCTAAAGATGCAACTGAGTTGGTGTCTAAAGTACGTGCTTACCACCACACAGCACAAACCAAAGCAGATAAGAAGCATTTATCAAGGTACTTATCATGTTTGATTTACGAGAACCCTTTTATTTTTCTTTGTAAAGGATAACTACTATGAGGCACAAACTAAGAATTCTTCATTCTGTAATTAAGTAGTTTTACATTGTCACGAGCCTTTGCGACACTTTATTGGTTCAAAAGGATCGGCTATCATCTTTTTAAGATAATCAAATGTAGTTTCATTTGGTTTTCTGTGAATATATAGTTGTTTTTCAAGGATTTCCCTCACTCTGCCTATCACTTGTTGCAGTATGGGTCTTGACCTAGTGAAGGGCACAGTTCGTAACAATTTAGAGGCAGGAGTTATTGAGCCTGCAATGAGCAAAGTTAAGATAATACAGGTAAGAACTTGTAACTATAAATTAACCCTTCTAAAACGTATTAAATGTCTGACTAAATGTGTTTGTATTCTTCTTTGGTCAGTTTGCTACTGAAGCGGCAATAACCATTCTTCGAATTGATGACATGATCAAGCTTGTTAAAGAAGAAAGCCCAAACGGAGAGGAATAGGTTTTGCAGAGGTCTGAGGCAGAAGTGTAGTGTTATTTTGTATTCCGTTGGTATGCTTATGAAGTGTTCCTCTTGAGGATGACTTAGTTTTGTTGCCTGAACATTCATTACATTAGCAGTTGGTTTGACGAATTTGTTCCCCCAGCATCTTCTGAATTGCAGTAAATTATTTGCTCAGTTCTAGAACTTGAGACAGTAATTTTGTTCAAGAGGCTATAAAGCCATTAGTTCAGTTGTCTTCTTGGTTTCTAATTGTGGAAAACCTGGATTCAGATTTCTCTTTGGCTGATTTGTCTGTGATGTGAAGAAAGAATCTCAAGTGGAAGAAGGGTGTTTGCCAAGGTGGTTATTGTGATGGCATCGGAATTGGGGCTTGAGGTGGGGATAAGTGAAAACATTGGTGTTTTCATTGGATTTTACTTTAAAATTTATAACTTAAATGAACCAAAGAATAACTTTCAAATTGTAACCAGGCGAGGTACAACAAATTGTAGTAGCACTACGCTAACATTCAAGATAGTGTTGGGTCACTTGCGCAAATAACTTTCTAAAAGAGACTCTCTCGTCCGATGAGGAATAAAAATGTTGATCTACTAGGTTAAACAACCCCAAAGAAAAGAAGTGCCAATTGGTATGGTGGTGGTTGGACGATGGTAATTGAAAATAATGGTGATGGTGGCCGATGAGGAGCCAGCATAGCGAAAAAAGGTGATGAGTCAGGAGTCATAAAACAGACTACAAAATTTAAGCAAAACTATGTGCAACCGTTGGTGAGGGAAAAGAACAAGAAAGAAAAAAATTCTATGAGGCAGGAGTCACAGAACAGACTACAAAATTTAAACAAAACTAGGAGCAACCGTTGGTGAGGGAAAAGAACAAGAAAGAAAAAATTCTATGATAATTTAGGTAAAAATCGACACACAAAACATTAACGCTAGTTTTGTTAAACAATTATATGATAATTAGGTAAAACCGACACACAAAACATTTACATTGTAGTTTTGTTAAACCCAACATACAAAATATAATCTTACACGCTATAGTAAACAAGTAATGCTACAATTAGCGGTAACATGTAGAATTTTGCATGAAAATAGTCGCAGCAACGCCACAATTCTTTCTATCCAAACGGAGGTGGATGAATGTACTACGGAACCCGATAGAACTCTGGAATTAAGTACGAGCTCGGTAAATGCGGCCATCCATTGAAGCAACACTAGGTTCTACCTGGTCGAGATTGAGTTCGAAGGTGCAAACATCTCCATTCTTGAGCTCGTTAGATGCATAAAATTGCGCCCAGCATTTGGTCATGAGAAGACTGATGCAATGAGTATTCCGGTGAGCTTTTAACACCACCGACCATATCTTGCCTTTTGGATCTCTTAAATTTACTTTCTCCTTCTCTTCCAGGCCATTAGTTTTCCAAAATTCGGCCGGGACACGCTGAAATTCATGGAAATAAAGAAAATGACCGAAATGAAGGGGAAAAAGGAAAAGAAAAGCTAAGATATGAATATGATTAAGCTAATCCCTCAGAAATCTGTACCCTGGCAATGTTTGCGTTCTCATGCTCATTTGCAAGTACATAAGAGGTGAACTATTTTGGCAGAGTTATTTCAAATAAGTGAGGTTTTCACTTTTCACCATAGTCGTACTTAGTTAAAGGGAGAGATTTCAGTTACGTTATACAGGAGAATAGTTACTACTAATAAGTAGCTAATATGAGGCGAAACTTACCACATAGGACTTTCGGTAGCGAGGAGAATTATGGCGTTGAATTGTTAGGACAAAGTGCGGATTTTTCCTTTCCCAGCAAGACGGGCCTGCATTTGCTTCAGTTTCTTGTACAAAATCAATAACCAATCAGCCAATCAGCAACATGTTACCAAGAAATTAAGCATAATAATTTGCTTCTGTTAGTCAATGCAGCTTGTAAATCTCAACAAAATACTCACCATTTCCAGCAGATTCTTTATTTGCTCTGGTTAACTCCAAGTCATCAAAGCCTCTGTCACACCCAGTTTTAAGCTCTAGCAAGAAAGCATCAAATTGCATTTCCCCGGTAGGCTTAAACACGACAATATCTCCGGCAGTGACGTCGTGTTTACAAGCAAAATTGCCCCATCCTTCAACGAACAAGTCGTGTCATTACTAGTTTTTCGAACAGTCACCTCCCATACTCCCTTTGGACACGATATAATTGCCCGTTTGTCTCCCTTCAAGTTTCTGCCGCTAGATTTTGGTAGTACCTACAAACAGATATGCATAGGAATATACATACATATAATCTGCAAAATGACAAATGTATATTAATGGTAGATTAAGAAACTGTAAAATTTCTTTATAATTCCTCTTTGGAATGTGGGCAGATGGTACAGAAAGAAATACTCAATTAGCATCCATGTAAACCCTACACAAGATTTTTCCTGGTAAATGTTCATCGAAATCTTAAAAAATCTCTAATTTTTTCATCCCATGTTTCGGTCAAAAAACAGATGATTGAAAATGGAAAAGAAGGAGAGATCAAGGAAGAAAATCATACCAGTGTTTTGTAGAAAATCATCAGGCGCCATAACCTTGAAAAAACATTTTGCTATTTGCATTTAGAACCCAGAAACTCCAACGCTTTTTCTTGGGCAATAGCTATAAGAACAGCGGGAGAGTTTGGAGGCAAATGAAGAGCGGAAGAATGAAAAAGCGTTTTGAACCGGTTCGGTTCAACTTGGGGGTACAAAGGAGTAGCTTTTGCGGTTTTTCTATGGTTTGAGAAAAAAATAAAAAATAAAAGTCACCCATGCCCCCCACCCCCGGGGTAAGCCCCAATTCTACCATGTGTAATGTGATCTCTCTCTCATCCCAAATCCCAACCTGAAATCGGACGCCTTACCACCAGTTGACCGCCGTAACATCAACCCACCACCACACCACCGGCCAACCACCGCACAACCAGCCACAAGCTGCTGCCAAGCCACCGTGAAATCGTTAGTTACTTTTTTGTTTTCTCCGGTGCTGATTGTCTTAATTTCAAATGGGTTGACATGCGTCTTATCAATTGTGTTGCCATGTAATTAATTTGAAAGCTTCTAATATGGGGATTATAGCTGTTGAACCCGCTTTCAATTCTTGAATTTTTGTGTGTATATTTTTAATTTAGAGATGGTTGAAGAGATAAGATACTTGGCTTGGCTTAGATGACATTTGAGTGGTTAGTTTGTTTGAACTTCAAAAAAAAAAACTGTTTTTTACGGGATATTCTTTTCCATTCTGGGAGCCGGGCCAAAACCACCGCCGGCCATTTTATGGGATGCAGAAGATGAACAGAACTGGAAATTATGGACTAACGAGACGAATATATGAGGTGTAAATAAAGTTTAGCAGACAAAATATTATTATATTTTGGGAGTGGGTTGGTCAGTGGGTGAATGGGTATTTTGGATTTTTCTTATTTAAAATTGTGGGTCCGACAAAATTGATATGCATAGGAATTTTCGCCAGAAATGGGGAGGGAGTGGGTGGCTCCTAGTCCTACTCATCCTCCACCTAGACAATCCTACGCCAAAGGACACCATAGAAAATCTGGTAGCTTTTGGCCTCATCTATTATTACTCTGTTTCCCTTTTCAAAACAGCAGAAAAGAGTACTGAAGGCGGAGTTTCCTAGGTCGTTTTTTTTCTTGATGTGATGACTGATTGACTGATTAAGAAAAAATTCCATGTGTATTTAACTCAGTACTCTTAGTAAAACAGGAATTTACATGTGAATTTAAGAATTCAATTTATTATTTAATTTAGACTCTAAATCTCACATGTAAATTTTTTATTGGACAGGAGTACTGAGTGTTTATTACTCCAGAAGTACCAACATTTTTTTGCCACTGATCAAAGAATGAAAAATACTTACAGACTTGCGTGGGAGAACGGGGAAAATCGTTAGCATCTCCAATGCGTAGTCATGATTACGAATGGTGTGGAGGAGAAAAACAGAGAAAAAAATTATTATTTTAATTAAAACGAGTGATATTAGGTGTAAATGAGTGAAATTAGGGGTAAAAAAAAACCAGAGAAGTGAAAAATGTGAGAGACATATATAAATTGAATAATAATATGAATCACCTAGAATGGAAACGGGTCTGGTCTAATTGTTATTTCCTTATTTGTCTTTAAAAAAGTGAGGAAAACTTATGTAAAAGAAAGAGAAAAGAGATAATAAATGAAAATGAAAAATTAAAAAAAAAAAGAAAGAAAGATGTGGGACCAATTAATTCATTCTCCTTATATCTATCTTTTTTGAAAATAGACCATGTCTAAAGAATATGTCGTTGGAGATGTTTGGTTCCAACCGTTTGGTATTAAATTTATTTAGCAAATAAATAAATTGTTTATTGTGAACTCTTAACAGATTATCTAATCGTGTAAAAAAAAAGACTATGTATTACCATAATAATAACTCTTCCGATCTTCTTTGTGGATGTAAGCGAAAAGGTGCGGTTGGTATTTGGCGAGAAGGGGGCAGTTGTCGGGGGTATAGCTAAGCTACTGGTGGTGTAGGGGTGGGGAAGTCAAGTGTGAATAAAGAGCTCATTCTTAGTGGTGATCGGTTGTTTGTTAAGATCGGAAGAG
>CAVNYN010252091.1:0-11128 GCA_963692815.1 Nyctanthes arbor-tristis
ACTAACCCGTCATCAACCCGTCCCAGATTTAAGTAGGGATGGAAAAAAATATTTAATGCATAGGGTAAGTGGTATAGCATACCCGATCATTCCGTATATATCAGGAAATTAAAAATTTTATTTTTCTCCGTGGATATACCATGATGGAAATTTTGCAAACTATGAAACATTAATTAAACCACATTTATCATATATAAAAGAAATAACGTAATAACAACTCGATAAAAAGCATATAAAAAAATAATTAAAAATTAATGAATTAGGTAAAAAGGAATACTCTAATATAAATTAGATTCTCACCCGTGCGTTGCACGAGATAATACGAAATCAAATCATACTAAATCAAATCATATTTTAACATTAGCAACATTGAATTGTAATATTTTGATTATTTAATTTATTGTTAACTTATAGTTATTATACTTCACTTGATATGGAGTGTTATTCATTGAGCCCAGTAAGAATAGTAAAAAGACCCGTCAAACCCGATACCCGTAGGTACCCCGGCCATAATAAGGCAGAGAATATCTGACTAAACAGGCAATTAGGTCGGTGATGGAATAAAGAAAATCGGCCCAATTTGAAAATGGGAAGGAGAAGATTATCATATTTTTTACATATACCTAATGCATTTAACCATTTATTATAAAAAAATGGTAATTACCCACACCAGCCCATGTTTGATTTAAGTGAATATGGGTATGGTGATAGGTAAAAAATTTTGATGAGTAGGATAACGGTATAACATACCCAATCTCGATCTAACTCATTGCTATTCCTAGACCTTGAGAAATCAAATATTTTTCTCTCTGTGATTATACCGTAATGGGAATTTAGTAAGCTATAAAATGTTAGTTATAAACCATATTTATCTATATTTATTATATACAAAAGAAGTAACCTATTTAAAAAACAATTAAAATTAACAAATCAGATAAAGAGAAAGTAGTCTAATATAAATTATGAAATACTTCATGTATAAGATATATATATATATATATGTATATAAGTTAACAAATTTTGAATTAAAAAAACAAATAAAAGAACCTTTGAATATAGATCAAATTCATCAGCATATCTAAGAAGAGAAGATATATATTCAGTATAAGATACGATATACATCTAGCATTGAGTTTACCGTAAAATTTATCTAACATGTAAGTAAAAGTCTAAAATGACCTTCACTTACACGCTTTTGGATGGAAAAATGATGTATAAAAGTACCGCAGATTAATTTCCTTTTATATATATAGATTACGAAATACTTTATAAATAAGATATATATATATTAAAAAATTTTCAACCAAAATATCAAAAAATTTTGAATATGGATTAATCTAGCAAAATATTTAAGAAGATATGCATCAGTATAGAAATGTCAAATTTGTAAGATCTTAGACGTTGATTAGTAATAATAATAAATCAGAAAGGATTTGTAAAATCTCTGAAAAATATTCTTGAAGATAATAATAGATAAGGATTGTAATCTCTAATTAATTGAAAAAAATATGGAAATATTAATATACAATTTAACACAAAATTTACCTAACATATAAGAAAAAATCGAAAATTGCCTCGCTTAAGACAGTTTTGATGAGAAAAATGCGGTAAAAGATATCACAGAATTTATTCTTTATATATACACACACATATATACAGACTTCATTTCTTTTATATGAAAAGTTGTAAATGAGTGGAAAAAAAATAATAAAAAGTATTCAACTAATAAAATTATTTTTATTTTAGTCCTACTTTTATGTAATTGCTAAAATGTATTTTATGCAATAAGTGTGCAATATTTTCACTTGGGCTTAATTTCGTTTGCTAGTTATAGCCTTATCTCACGATATAATATTTGAAACATTTTTTTATCCTGTGATAGTGCATGTCAAATATTTATGAGTTGTGTGTAATTTATTATATTCCTATTATGCCAATTTAAGAATCAAATGTAGACAAACCAACGAATTTATTTAAACTATTATAGTGTAAAGTTAATTAGATCACAAAGTCGAGATGGGTTCTAACATTTTTTTTTTTTTTTGGGTGGGTGGGGGTAGACAATGATGTGTTTGATTGCAAATTACTTTCCGTGGAAAAAGCAATTTTCCACCCAAATTTTTGTGGTCTAATCAAACTCACCTTCGTTTTCGATGGAAAATATTTTCTGTCTTAGTCCAAAAACTAGAGATTTTCTTTAAAATCAAGGAAAATGAATTCCTATGAGGGAGATGGAAAAATAATCAATTCTAATTCATTTTCCACCCACCAATCAAATGCATAATAGTTTTTATAAATACTACAATTTTTCTTTCATAATTTGCGATTTTTATATTACATGTATTTTAATTTATTTACGCAATGGTAGTTGAGTATAGTCTGGACCCCATCATATCATATAATATCATATCATATCATATCATATATAATACAAGAGTTTTCAATTGAATTTTTTATGCTCAATTGCAATTTTTCCGCCCATAATTTTGCTTACCTCACCATGATGTTGCACAATGATTTCGGCCGGGTTACTACCTCTATAACTAGTGCCCCAATTGATTTTATGGAAACCAAATTATTTTATTTATTTAATTTATGAAAGCATAGTAAATCATATAATGGGTGAATGGAGTTAATGCTGCTTCAATGAACAAAAATTGTCTCAAAGACGAACTGCTAAAATATCACTAGAATAATTATGTAATTCTTTGCCCCAATTGGTTTCATTATTTTATTTTATTTATTTAATTTATGAAAGCATAGTAATTCCCATAATGAGTGAATGAAACTAATGGTCCGTCTATGAACATGAATTGTCTCAAAGAAGAACTACTAAAATATTACCAGAATAATCATGAAATTCTTTGCCCCAATTGGTTGCATTATTTTATTTTATTTATTTAGTTTATGAAAGCAAAGTAATTCCCATAATAAGTGAAGGAAACTAATGCTCTGTCAATGAACATAAATCGTCTCAAAGATGAACTGCTAAAATATTACTAGAATAATCATGAAATTCTTTGCCCCAATTGGTTTTTTTATTTTATTTATTTAATTTACGAAAGCATAGTAATTCCCATAGTGCGTGAATGAAACTAATGCTCCGTCAATGAACATGAATTGCCCTTAAAGACGCTCATTTCCCTTGAATTGCTATGCTTTCGTATATTTTTCCCTTATCCCTTCAATCTTCGATCTTCCTATAATTTTCAAAATCCATTCCCATAATTCCTCCCCTTCTAAAATCACAAAATTTTATCTTTATAAAATTTTCAAATTTTCCTTTCTTAGACTCCATGTATCTATCACCACCATCGTTTACTATTCCTTAAGCATTTTATCTTATCCTGCTATTGCCATCCTTCTACACGAAACACCAATTTTCTTGCTATTGATTCATTCGGGTTACGATGGCAGTCGAGTCCAAGGCTACAAATGTACCTTTGCTTCATGAAGTGGATGAACGCTATTCAAAATGGCAATTTTTGGTACCCGTCGTCTGGTTGTGGGATGTTCATTCAAGATATAGGCCGATTGAAGCGACCTCAATCGATATGGTTCTATATGGTTCTAATTCTTGCCTTTATTTGTAATTTGATATAGCAAGTTTTAGTGACCCCCTTTCGGTTTTCTAATGGGTATTTCGTGCCGTACTTCACTTTAGCCATAAGGGATTTTCTTTTAGAGTAGTTTAGCTAAAAGGGGTCTTTTATTTGTCTTCTAGCACAAATATCTATCTAGAATTCTAGATTGAATTCTAAGCTTTTATTAAAGATTGGTTAGATATTTTCGTACTGTAATCATATTACATTTTTAATTATTTTTATTTTATTTTTGTTGTTTTTAAATTCTGATAGTCCAAAGTCCAATGACAATTTAGTTACTGGTAATTTAGGGATACTAAGATATAGAGGCTATGCATATTGAGCTTGATATTGGTTATCCCTTCTACGTTTTTTTTTTTTTTGGTCGTGTTCGGGGTTAAACGCATTTGGAAATAAATATTTTCAATCACATAGAATGTTAGCCCAATCTTGGAATATGCGTTGTTAAATGAACTATTTAGAACTACGTTGGCGTGTCTGTGTCTTCACTTTAGCCATAGGGGATTTTCTTCAATTGACAATGAAGTGCCACATTAGGTATTATTCTAATTCGGTTCCATGAAAAAACCGAAATAGAAGTATTGAATTGATAGATTTGATCGAGGATGATAATTCGCAAATGATCCCATTAGTCTGCAGCTTCACAAGGAAATTCTGTGTTGTATCTTTGTTTTTCTGAGTTTTGATTTTTTTTGGTCACAATCTATATTATCTTCTCACCTAATCAAGGAATTGTGATTTTGGATATGTTTTACTGTCGGCTACTGTTAATATTTTTTTTTGGTCATAGAACTTGCTAATTCATAGAATATAAAGATTGTCTAATGATTTTATTTTCTTGAGGTTCTATTAGAAAGTTTAACGTATACAATGGAGAAATATCTAACTGCTTATGTATTATGCACTTGAGGATATTTCTAGAGGTTTTCAGAAAATGGGTAATTTCCAATTCATTATGAAAAATATGCATCAGCCTCTTTGCATGTCCCACTGGTTAAAAATAATGAAAAACTAAATGAAAATATTAAAACTCAAAAATCATAAACAAAGAATAAAACAACTCATAAAAGTAAGGTTTTCAGAAAATGGATAATTTCCAATTCTTACCAAACTTTTTACTTAAAACGAAGGACGAAAATAGCTTAAAAGCCAATGACTAAGTCACTAGCATCAAATAATGGGCGACTGCCAAGGAAATCTATAAAACTAAGACATTCAAAAAGAAGGACTAATGCATGAATGTAAAACAATAAGGTAAAAACTAAATAATATATTATGAAAAACTAAGGAATATAACATTGTCCAAGGCATAATTTTCTATTGTAAAAAATTCACTAGGCACTAAACCAAAAGCGAAATAAAAGGGGTAATAATTATATTGATAAATAAAATATTAATAATACAAGTACCCTAACATTTATAATATAAAAATGTTTTTAATATGACAAATAGATTGATTAGGGTTTTTGTATTTATAATACAAAATTTATGACAAACCTTCATAAATTTTGTATTATAGCTTTTTATTATAATACTTGAAGGCTAATTATATTGACACTATATTTTTTATTAATCCCATCAAGACGAAGTATCACCCCAGTTAAAAATGTATGTGAGAAAACAATGTATTATCCGGTTAAAATGATATGTCAGTAAGGTACTTTTTTATGGATGTGAAAATTTTTATGTGAACGGTTATCAAGTGAATACGAGTATCTACATACTCGATAAGTATTATTAAACTATTAACTAGTAAGATTAAATAAGTTAGATGATATAAACGTAAAATATAGTGAAGTATTAATCGAGTAAATAAACAAGTAACTATTAATATATTATTAATAAAATATTAATTTAACATGTCAAATACTAAATCAAAAATATATATTTACTAGTTTTGTTATGCAAATCCGATGGCATGTATTTATTTAATATTTTATTGCTCATCATTGTTGAATTTTTTTGGAATTGTTGAATTTTTTTGGAATTAGTCTTCATATCACGGGTGAGATGCTAGACTCATAGTCACTATAGTGAATTGTGATTCGATCATTTGATTGATAATTATTACAACTTTATATACGTTAAGTGATTTGTAATTCGCATAACAATTCATAATTCTAGACAATGCAACTGGTGTATTATACTTTATTTACGACATGATCTCCACACTCAAACGCCAATTTTTATATGAATGTACACTGTAACTCTACCCGTGCGAAAAAAATCTAGTTATATGTTAATTCATAAGATAGAGAAATCAAGGAGCATATTTGTGATGTTAAAAGTGTTTTTAGCCTAACATTCACCGTTGCGTAGAAGACGTCCCAGAGAATAAGAAGAGCGTGTTTGGTCATCAAGAAACTAAGTGGCTTTAAGAATTATTAACACATTACTTCTCAAATAGCAACATCTAATTATCCTAGGTTAACACCTTTGCAAAACCATTACAACCGGCTACTCGTGCACCCAAGTAATGTTCAGGTTCAATTGCTATGTCCTCCCAGAATGTCAATGACAAGCCCGCCTCACTTGTTAGCGGATAAAGCATTAATAGTCAAGCAAAAGCAATCACAAAAAGCTGAGGAGAAACAAAATATAATTGATTATTTTTCTAAGCATGCACTAATTAATTCCTCATTCACAACAATTTTTTCTATTAAAATGGATCAGGCTCCACATTTGGAGCCTGATCCCTCACTTGGCGGCCAACTTGGACCAAATAACCCCACCATTTCCACAACTCATTCTCACAATTTGCACAACATTCTTGCTTCCCCACCCCGACCCCTCATCCCAAAGCCCTCAAATCAGATCCCATCAAACCCACCACTCCCTCGCCCGAAAATTTCACCGGTTGCCTACCACTTGCCGGTAACCGATTAGAACTTCAAAGAAGAAGATCTGCTAAAGCACGAAAAAATTTCGGTTCCTCGCATTCTCTATTCTCGTTCATGTTTCATTCTTATCTTAGTTTTTTCACAATCCAAATCTTGAATTTTTGGGTGCTATGCCTTAACTCCGTTCTCGCCACCACAGCCAAAATACCACTGGTAGTGGTAGGTAGTATCCAGTGGGTACCGATTCTGGCGCCGAGAATCCATATCTTATTTCTTCTACATTTTTCTCCTTTTTTCCCCCTTGAATGTTGATGCTGGTTGGTGTTTCTTTGTGCCTAGAATGGGTTAGGTTGGGTAAATCTTAAAAATGGGATTCAAATAATTATTTCGGGGCCGTTGGAATTTGCGAAGGGGAGAATGCTGAGGTATGAATGTTGGTGGGTCCTTTTCTCCTACTAGCCCGCCATATGGGTGATAAGGCTCGATAAATAGAGCCTGATTTATTTTCATGGAAAAATTGTCATCACAATTGTAGCGACTTGGAAATTTTTAGAAAAATTAATTTTATTAAATAATTTTACGTCGCTATAATATCACCAAATTTTAAAGTTGCTTAAGTTCGCGCTCGTCTAGTCAAATATTCTAAGACTTAATTAAATTTTTACATTAAATAAATTGTTTTCTAAAAGATCCAAATCTTTTATATCAAATGAGTTTTATTACAATTCTTGTATCCTAGCTCGACTTATTTTAGCCGTAGTTATTGTTTTGAAATTCCTTCAACTTCGATTTCCAGTACATATGAAAGTTCGTATGCACTTAAAAGTCCAACTCCCGGTCGAACTAGGAGATTGTGACTCGCAATCTTTAAGTGTCCCCACTCTCGAGCTCATTTTCTTCTGGTTTGTTTCTCCTATTCGATATACCTACATACACGTCCAACAACCCAGCAGAAATACATTCTGCAATTTCATCCAAAGGTATACACACGGCCCATGTATATACACACAACACTACCGGCACGGTTTGTAGCGCCACGCCGGAAAACTTCTGCTCCACCGCCGGCCAACACACCACGGCCGGAATTCATCTGAAAATTTTCCCACACATACACCCACGCTGCCGTCGGCCACCATCACCCCCACGGCACCGACACAGACACACACACACACCCAGACAGCCCTCACGCCCACGACACCACCATCATCTCCCTCACACAGCAACACCATCAAACCAGCACCATTCACTCTCGGCAAACACCCACAGCCACACTACCGCCGGAGCCCATACTCCGCCTCAGGCACACAAACCCGAGCCAAGAATACCACGAACCATTCACCGCGATTGCCCTATTCCTCGAACCAACTCTGCTCGACCGAACCCCACGACCACGAACCCAAATCGAACCCCTCGAGCCTCAACCACAACCTCAACTCCAGACCGAACCCAGCCATCGCTACTCCTTCTCGCTCCACTGAACCATGACCACCCATACCTGGTGAGCCTCACACCCGCGGCTCCCGTCACACACATACCCAAGATCAAATCGCGAGCCACAACTCCTTGGCCAACACAAACCCCAACTGCGTCCCTCACCCTCTCGCCGGAGTTCCACCCGCCGGCGCTCGGTATTGTATATACTACTTAATATTCTGAACTATATTAATGTATATTTTTCACCACTAGTGTATTTCATTTATGTACAAATTCATATAAGTATATGTATGGGTATATGCTCTTGCTGTTCGTTTGATTTATAGCTATATTTAAGCGTATATTTAAATTTTGATTTTAATTCTTTTGTTCTTATTTTTTTTTTTAAATTTTTGGATTATGAATTACGCGTTGAAGTAATCACTGCATAGATGCCGACGCAGAAGCATCGATAGAAGTTGTAATTGGCTGGAAAATGGAACGCAGTTATCAAGTACGGTAAGATCTTCATGTTTCACCGGTTTGATTTCATTTGTTGGTGAAAGAATTTGAGGATAAAAATAATTCCTCCACCTGTGGTTTGGATTGAGATTTCGTAGTTGCTTTATGATATTATAGAAATCATATGTATGAAAGAAGAGTATTCTAGAATAATTTAAAAACTCTCTTTTTTATCTGAAAATTTATGCACTAAAGTTGTTATTATATATATATATATATTTTAATTCTTAGAGTACTGGAAAGTGAGATTGTTGTTTGTGGATTTTAGGAGTGGGACTGTTGAATCCATGTGAATAATATTGAAATGAAAATAGCCACCTAACGGGTAGTAACATGTATTCTTATTATTAGTCGATGCTTCTAATGAAGAGAGCTTAATCTCTTGAACATAAAGCTTTCCACTTCAAAACCAATTCTTGCTATGTCAACGTTATTTGATTTGCAACTCAAGAATAATTATTGATTTTTACTAAATATTCAGCTTGGTGGCTCTATTTTCTGTGATGTTCTTTATGAGACGTTAAATCTCCAAACCATTGTCAGCCTCTTATTCTAATTTAGCTAATAATCAAACTAGGATCATTGAAGTTTTATGGTTTTCCAAGTCACTCATGATTGGTATGATTCACAAGTGATGGGTATGAATTCTCTTTTCAATTGGGAAAAGTTTTGAACTAAGTTTTCTGTAGGAAGGTTTTGAACAGCTCCATGGTTTTTCTTTATCCTAATTACTGATGATAATTGGTTTTCATCTTTGCAGCTTCAACAAATATGTTGAAACACTAGGACTTATTGCTCTCCATGTGGCTAAGGTAAAATTTCTTCTTCATTTGTTCACAGCTTAGAATACGTGAACTCTGGGCATCAAAGAGTGTTTCTAAATTTTTCTTTTTTGAAACTTTTACAAGTATTAATTGATTAAAGCTCTTTAGTTCTTAGTAGGGGCAGCCATATACATTTAATTTTGAGGATTTCTGCTTCTATGGTACTGAGTATTAGACAAGGATTATTTAGGAGCAATATTGGTTTATATTTGAGCTACGAAAAACAACTCAATGTTTCACGCGGCTCACACAAACATGTGTGACATTGAAAAAAAAGATTGATATTTGATTGTGAATTTTAGTTTTCCGATATTTTATTAATTAGATTTTGCTGGTCTATTGTGGTTCTGGAAAGGTTGGTTATAATTGATTATTTTTTTTCTCGATACTGCCTTTAATTGCGAGCCACTAATGCAGTTGTTGTGGTTAGTATTTGTATTGTTTAGTGAATGTAATATTTTGATCATGTAATTTTGTGGCATTTTGGTATGCTAAAGAGATGGAAGGATCTTTCTCAAATTTTAGTGGAACAATAACTTATGCGGCTTTCCTTGTCGTGTTGGTTATTAAGCTTTGATGCTTAGGAAAGTTCAACATTTCTATTGAACAGCAAGAATATTCATAACATAGATTATGACTTGTTGTCATGCTTCTTGTGATGTGTATGAAATATCTAACCATGGTTATAGTGAGCTTTTGAATGGCTTAGGTATTGTAATATTGTTGAGTTGTGGAGTCTGACATATAGAAATTTTCTTGTACACATAAGAGTTGAGATACATTAGCAGTATTGATGCTTTGCTTCTAAATTCGTTAAGCAGTTGTTTTAAATAGAATTCTTAGAAACATTGCCACATCTTTACCTAAAATTGATCTAACACCTAATGTAAAGCACTATATGGTGTTATATGGTCACGTGACATATTTCCCGTGTCACGTGTTCAGATACACACCACATAGTTATATGTCACATTATAATGCCATATCATATAGTGCTAGATTGAGAATACTTTTTTACTCCTTGCGTGAATTCCCCTTCATTCTTTTTGGAAGTACATGAATTATGACTATTCTTCTATCAATCTAATTGATTGATATTTTATTTGTTTATTTTTTTTATAATATATGGGATTGTCTTGCATGAATTACTCTTCATGATTTTAGCAAGTACATGAATTATGACAATTCTATAGATCTAACTGATTGTTATTATTTGATTTTATTTTATTTTTCTAGTATGGGATTTGTGGTAATGTTGCAGCTTTTGACTAGATGCAATATCCCTAACAACAATGTCTAGAAATATATGAAGTTCTACGAAGTTCCCGTCTCAATCCTAAAAAAGTTCTAGAAATATACAAATAGCATAAAAGATAGGTCAACGAATGGCAATCTCCATCTGCAATTCTGCTATGAATTGTTTGGGTAAAAGTGATAACTTCGAGAGTGAGAGCAATGTCAAAAGGATGGATTACCTAAACTATTCAACAACTAGACTCAGAAGTTCCTGTTCTTGGTTTCTGTTAATAAAGACTTAGACCTACATTTATGTGAAGGTTTTTCTGTGAAGGTTTTGTGCTATGTTTATATAGGTAATGTTATTTCTCTTATTTAATCCTTCACATTGATAAAGTTTAGCTATGCAAAACTTTATTATGTACAATGGGGTTTCTAAATAAAGATGCATGGATTGCAGCAGTGGGTCATGTACACTTGTCGAGTTATCATCGTGATATCTTGTGAAGTATAATGGGTGAACACTCTTGGCCAGTCGAGGCATTATCTCTTAACAACAGTGAAGTAGAATAGCTTGGCATGTAAGCCAATGGTTTGTAAGTTCATCCATAGGTTTTTGGGTTACCAGTTATCCACAAGTTTTTGGCCAACCAGCTCGTTTCTATGGTGTAATGTTTTTTTTTTTTTT
>CAVNYN010252093.1:0-15494 GCA_963692815.1 Nyctanthes arbor-tristis
TCTTCCTCCTCCATTCGATTATGGTCGGCACGCACCGTACAGTGGTATATTAGTATACAATGCAAAATAATATAAGAGAATTTGGAAATAAGAGTTTAAGATCATCTTTATAACAGTGTTAATTATATGTTACGTTTTGTATGTGAAGGTACCTAGCTAGAATATATACTATGCAGATAGTCATTAGTTTTCTCATAGAGAAGTTGTTAGAGTTTCCATATCATTTTTTCTCCATAGTGGATCATATCATTTTTTCTCCATAGTGCATGTCTCATTTGGAAAAGCAACCTTATTTTTAAATTGACAATTTGCGTCAAAATGAAAGAAATTTGGATATGTACATGCATTGCAAAATAAGGATGAGGGTTGGATTTAGATAGACAAAGATAATTATAAGATGTCTATTTCCTTGAGAAGAGTTTCAATATATTGTAAAGGAAAGAGAATGTATGGGTTTGTGTAATCATATACTCATGCGACATGATATCATGAGATACTTCATACAACATACATGTGGTAGAATCATATATTCTTACATATCACATCACTTTTATATATCATGTGCCATGCACCTTAACTGGTGTAATTTTTCGTGGGTCCTACTATATTAATCCTGATACATATATGTGGCTCTGATATTCTAGGGTAAGCGTTCGATATCTGACCATGTTGAGGAGGCTGCAAACTACATAAGACACCTGCAGAATGATGTCAAGGAATTGCAAAACAAGAAGGATAGGCTAAAGAAGTATCCGTGTTCGAATAATCCAAAAGCAAGCTCAAGCGGTTCTTTGCCTGTTCATGTAACAGTTAATTCCTGCAATGTCGGTATTGAGGTTTCAATATCTGGAGATTCCCCCATGGAAAGCTTCCCTTTGTCAAATGTGCTGAACATGTTGCAAGACGAAGGTCTCAATGTCATCAGCTCTATTTGCACCAATGTTGAGGACATGCCACATTATACCATCCAATCCGAGGTACTGATATAAATTTCACATTGAATAAAAAATATTAACATATAATATGTATATATAGCTCGGACAGTCATAACGAGTTGACTTTTCAAGAAGAACCGCCAACGTAACACGTAATGTGGTATCAGAACCAACTAGTTAAAAGTTCAAATTAATCAGCTATTCAATTAAGCCTGAAATATAAAATAAGTATATGCAGATTTCATTTAACAGATTGAACTGCTATGTATATACTCATAATAAGATTGATCTTTAATGAAACCTCAAGTGCGGACACCTAAAATTAACTACAAAATTAACTTACATCATAAATTAACTTACATGATCATTCCCTACTTTTACAGGTTATGGAATTTCCAGGCGTCATTGATCTTCATATGCTGCAGAGGAAGTTATGTTATGCAATCAACCAGTGGATGAATATCGTGTAAATTGTGTTACTCCAAATTAAAGCTACATGATCTTTTTTCTTTTTCTTTCTTTTCATTTTGTGGAGCATATTTTTAACTATATATTGCATGGATGGTGTGTTGTAATAATAATAATAATTAGGGTATGCTAGCTATATGTTAATTAAGTTGCCTTTTCTGATAATATAAATTAAGTTGCCTTTTTTTTTTTTGAGTTAATTATAATTTGCATATAATCTGCAATTTTATCAATCACTTCGATGATGAAAATTATAACCCAATTTATTAAAAAAGAATCAATCACTTTGATGAAAAATTTAAACGGTAGATTATGAATTCAAACAAGTTTCTGGTTGCATCAAAATCTTATCTCTTATTATTATTGTTGTTGCTTTAATCTGAGGCAATTTTTGCTAGTCCTTCTACAGAACCAATCATTGGTTCTTTAGAAATTTTGAATTTTTGCTTCTAGGTTACTAAAAAGGAAAACTCATGAGTATTTAATTTAATAATAATAATAATCCAAGCTATCATGCCTCAGTGTCATAAGGCACGAAAAGTGATGGCATGATCAGGCCACCAGCCACCCACAGAAGGTGGCGCGGTTCCATCATTCTCCTCTATATATATTAGGTTCATGAAACTTCGTAGCTAATGGAACACGCCGCACCTCTTCTTTGAAAGGATCCTCCTTCATAACAGTTGGCCAAATCCTCTTAGCTTGCACAGCTAGTGCATCATTTTGCAATCTTGAATTATGCAAATCGGGTCTCACATTTCGGTTCTGCATTATATAAGGGTGCCATGATAGAGTCTAATTGGTTCTGCATTGCGATGAATTTCTCTTGGAATTGTTCTGCTGGGGAGGATGAATTTCTCTTGGAATTTCATTGAGAGATCGCAATTCTTGCCACTACTATTTATAGACTCGGAGTCTTTTACACATCATTTAAAGACTTCCTTTATCGCGTCCCAACAGCACTTTGCCCATCTAATAATTGAATAAGCGTGACCAGCGATTTCTCCCCTGATCATGTCCCTTATATATGATCAGTGATGACCAAATAAGTATTTTTTGTACCTCTTTGGACACTAATATGTAAATTAGTAGAACGTTGAAGGCTTGAGAATGAGAAGTAGAGTAGTAATTAGTGCTAGAATTAGCACAGTCTGAAGACCCTAAATTCTATTTTAAAAGGATGCAATAATTTCATTTCAAAAGAAAAAAGAAAAAAAAAGTACAATAATTTTCGTACGTATATATGGTGTAAATATAATTGGCTAACTAAAAAGCACACAGGAAGTTTCAAGTATTTTATTTTATTTAAAAAAAAAACTGACTTATTTAAAATATAAAATTGGACAAAAAGAAAATATTTTAAAGTTAAACAAATCAATCATCTCTATTCTCTTTTGATTGGGAGAAGATTCGATTGCTCAAATCATCTTTATCTGACTGCTTATAAGGGTACCGCCTTAGTAAATAAAGCTACACGAAAAATATTTAAAAAGTTCATCCTCTTTTGTGGAGAAATTTATGCTTAGCTAGCATATTAATGGCTATTTTCATATGTATACAAATTTATAAATTCAATTATAGTTACAGTTAAATGCAACCCTTTAGATGCAAATCCAAGTTTGTGATCGGCTTTTATCATATACATCTTTGTTATAATGATAGAGGCACCATATATACTATATCTGGGTTCGAGTCACTATATCTCTCTTACGATCCCCAATTTATACTTAAAAAAAATACGTATGTCGGTACACAAAAATGTCAACCAACATTAAAAGCTTAATCTCTGCAGTTCTTAATTAAATGATGAACTATGGAATTTACAAGTAAGTAAAAAATTTGTGTCATAAAATTAATTAAATGATTGATGAATTTCTAGCTAGGATGATTTATTATTATCGATGGAAGCTTTACAATATGCATTGTACTAGGGGAAACGGTCAACATGGGATGACATGCAGGAGGCAGTAAATTACATAAATGATATGCAAAAGAAGATGAAAGAAATGAAAAATAGGAGGGATATGCTGCAAAAGTGTCATGGAAGTAGTGATTCGCCAAACTCCGTTGAAGTAAAGCTGTGCCGAGATAATGGGGTGGAAATCTTGATGAGCTGCAACCTGAAAAACAAAGAAATCCCCCTTTCGAGAGTGATCAATCAAGTGGTTGAGAGAGGACTCAACGTCATCAACTCTGTTTTTACTAAATCAGATGATAAATCGTTTCAGAGAATTCACTCTGAGGTCGAATTATTTCTTGGATTTTCGTAGATATTTAGTATTTTTCACAATCTCCTCTCAACCATTGATTATTGCAGTTGCAGGCGAGTGATGATTTCAGATGCACCAATCTGTCTCTGCTGCAACAAAGAGTAGCCAATCTCCGTTAGGTTGTGACTCATATGTAATTTATGATATGATATGATAGGAGATTTCCAAGTTCCAATATTAATCACGTGTGCCACCAATGTATCTTTTAGTAATAAAATCCCTGCTTATTTAATTTGACATATATATATGATTCCAGAGTATGAAGCTCGATTTTTATTCTTCAAGTTCAAATCTTGGATAAGTTGGAGAGGCAGATTCTACTAGTTCACAATTGAATGCAACGTCTGTTATTTAGTTAGTTACAATATTGGTCCTCATTTTTTAATTGGTTTTTCTTACTTAACATAGTGCTTTTCTCGACCGTCTACAAAAACTATAGGCACTGGGGATGGATGCCTCCCCGACTATATCCAAACTTTCTGTGAAAACAAATGCAACTGTAGTTTCTTGCATTTTTATAATAATAATAATAATAATAATATGCTGGCCCTATAAAGGAGCTGGCGTTGTCTCCGTAGAAATTTGGATGCTATACTTGGCTAACATTTAGTATATAGTCCTTTTTCATTTTTAAATGGAAGTTTTAGCCACACATACATTTTATTACCCACTTAGCCCATTTGCCTCTTTCACCAGCAGTCGTCCTTTTTTTAATAAATTATCCAAAGTGAGTGGAGGGGCACATGGGATTCAAAGCATTAGAGACATTAATTATCTTGCATCCGCATTCACGTCTCCTTTGGGATTGGAGAAAATTCGGAAAACAATCCGCCTCTCCTACTTATTTGGGTCCCTAAATGGCATTGTACATCCGGCAATCAATATATTTTACTTTTTCCTTTTGTGAATTGTGGTAAGCACCTTCCTTAAAAATATCTCCCGCTAGACGCATACATAACAAGAGATTATTGAACAACTCACATGTGAGTTCTCACTGTGGGACAAGACAACTCATATGTGAGTTGTTTAATAATCACCAGCTACTTGGGTGTCTAGCACGAGATTGGACTAACTACTGCACCCTCTCTTAGTCTCATATTATTTCATGCATTTGTAATCTTTTTTCCCTTTTCTTTTATTGTTTTTGAGTTGGTGTGATGAGTTTTTTTTACTGTAAAACCTCATTGAGGATAAGCTTAAAATGCAATCTTATATTTTGTTTTGAATTATTATTATTATTTTTTTTGGTTTAGATATATGCCTTCGTTTTAGGTGAATTATTATAGGATGTCTCACCTTTATCTCTAGCTCCGTCCTTGATAGGCACCGAACTAATTAATGTATAGCAATTATAGTTGAGGCATGTTGATGTTATGTTATGTTAGGGAGTTTTTTTGACTGTAAAACCTCATTGGGTATAAGCTCAAAATGCAATATTATATTTTGTTTTGAATCTTTATTTTATTTTATTTTTGGTTTAGATACATGCCTTCGTTTTAGGTGAATTATTATAATATGTTTCACCATTTATCTCTAGCTCCGTCCTTGATAGGCACCGAACTAATTAATATATAGCAATTATAGTAAAGGCATGTTGATGTGATGTTGTGTTAGGGACTTTTAACTTTAGGGTCCCCTCTTATTTCTGTTTTTCAGCAGGCATCTTTCTTGCTAGGTACTAGAGGCATGTGCAAACTTATGTTTATAAGTTATTGCTGGAGATGTGGCTTGACCAAGTTTCTTCCAACTTCAAACTGACATTTTTGTTGACCTTCAATTTCTTGGTAATTGATGACAAGTATCATATGAAAATGAAAAGCACAAGATATCCTTGAAATGATAATTTCAAGAACTTTCGACAAGTTTTGTTAAAAAATTTTCCGACTATCTGGCGTATATCGGAAAACGTCACATGAGAGAATCCATAGGTTGAGTTCAAGAAGTTACATGTGGGTTCTCTCATGTGGTGTGCCCGATGACTGAGAAGTTTCTTGCAAATTATCAAAATGTGATACCATTAACTTCTTTATTATAGAAAAAGTGTCCATATCGTACACATTTGACAATAATATATCATTTCAACCTTCTTTTCTAGACAAGATTTTTCTTCCTTTTTTTTTTAAATCATTCTTCTGAAGTTCGTTTCAACTGTAGATCCTCATGACAAGTTATTTGTTTTTCCGAAAACGTATCTCCTAAACGTCAACATGTGTGTAAATGTTTGGTCCCTTTTAATTCACGTCTCAATTTAATAGATTTTAGAAGAAACGTTGTTTTGTAGATTTGCACCGTATGTACCTTACACCCATACTCAACTTCAAGCAATGCAAAACTCAACTTTTGCAAGGTATCTATGGGGTGTAAAACTCGAACACTATTGCCAATGACCTTAAAGTAGCTTTAGAGTATCTCTAATGCAACAATATCAAGAAAAGTTTTTTGACAAATGATAAAAATTTGACTATGTGGCACATTAAATACTAGACATTGTCAACAGTAAGAGCGACCATATTAATGCTGTTAAATTTAACTATTCACATAAGTAATAAAGTATGGTTTTAGTAATTGTTAAATACCATGTAAGCATATTAAATTTAACTATTGATTTTTAACACATTGGTATTGTTAAATTAACCATTACAATCCAACTTTAAGTTAAAAGTGGACCATAACTAAATTGATTCGACCATTAACCAATATACAAAATAAAAAAAAATAAAGATGATTGGTCACATAAGTTGTTAAAATTATTATTAACTTTAACAACAAGATTTGTTAAAAAATTTTCTTTAACAACTTTATTAACACTACCAATATAATCATGTTTTTGAGTTGCTAACTAACAGCCTCATTAGCAACTTGGTTTAACACAACGTCACCACCAATGTGGATGCTCTAATGTCTACTCTAAACATTGTGTAGTTTGTGCTTGACAATATCAATAATTAATTTAATACTAGTCTTTCACCTGTGCGTTACACAGGAAGACAACTTTACAATAATATAAATAATTATAAAAAGTTGAATAATTAGTTCGCAACAAAATTACATGAATAGTGTGTCTTAACTATTACACGATGAAAACCTGTAATTATAATAGAAAACTACAAAATTGAAAGTCGTAAATGAAAACAAAAAACACCATAATAAACTAATAAGAAATTCTAAGGAGAACGGAGAAGCCTCATGCACACATAGCCCCCTGTTAGTAGGGGATCAGTGGGCCCGCCACCTAATCCCCCACTAACAGGGGCCATGTGTCAAGAGGCCTCTCCGTAAGGGAGAGGCCTTATCTTCTTAGCCAGACCACTAAACTAATAGTTTTATTCCAAATTGTTGAAATATCGTTACTTTTGAAAGCAAATTATTTATACCATACAAACGCAGAAGCTATATTCCAATAGAAGATCTCATGCAGTAAAATGTTTTGTTGTAATCATGATTTCAAATCTGTAATTTAGATTTTTTTTATCAATATCAATGTGAATACCAAAAATGGTTATTCTTACTTGGTAACTTTGATGATTTCCCAGAATATGTTGAGAAGTTTTTGGCAAAATTACCATATCAACATAATTCTGAAATAATCAGAAGATTTAATGAAGCTGTTAGATTCCAAGCAGGAAATAAACTTTATCTTTCTACCAAAGGTTCTATAGGCTTGACTATTATGGTAACCAAGAATTACATGAAAGAAGTCTGTAGATACGTATATGTCCACAGAAAAATGAAACAAATGGTGAACAAAAGACTAAAAACAGGCTTTAGTTGTGATCCATTTATGGAAAACGTTGCAAGAACATATGGATGCTACCCTCCAACTAGAAAACCTAGAAAAAGTCTAGAAAGAAAAAAGGACATGTCTTTATAAAATATAAAAGACTCTACAAAAGGAAATATTTTTCTAAAGGCAAATATTTCAAAAAGAAATGGGAGAGGAAAAGAACCAAAAAACCTCTAAACGAAAAAGCAAGAAATTGCCTCAGAAAAAAGAAGAATTGGATATACTAGATTTGCAATGAACAAAGACACTATGCAAATAAGTGCCCAGCCAAAAGAGAAAATGATCAAAGAATCAATCTCTTTGAAGCATTTGATCAACAGGGATTCTACCCAGTAGAAGACCCCAGTGACCAAGAAAGTTTGTATTACCTTACAGAAGTATCCACTGAAGACACATCATCAGAATTAGAAGATGAGTAGTTTTAAACCAGGTACCAAACATTTGGTAATATCACTAACTCTAATTTAATTTATATTGTATGCAAATTGAATTTTGATGGTTATCACAAATAAACTATTAATGCTTTCATTGATACAGGAGAAAGCATGTGTACATCGTCAAAATGAATTATACCAAAAGAACATTGGGTAAATTCAGACAGAACAATTAGTGTTAAAATTGCAGATCAGTCATCTGTAAAAGTTAACAAGGTTGTTAAGAATATAGATATTGAAATAAAGGACTTAACTCATAAGTTTTATTATTTCAGAATTTCATCTATCTACCAAAGCGAAACAGGAATAGATCTTATTCTTAGTAACAATTTCTGTTTACTGTATAAAAGATTTATACATGATTTAGATGAGATCAGCTTTGGAATACAGGGAAAACAAATCTGGATCAAAAAACAGCGCTATGTTGCAAGGTTCAATCATCTCTAGAATAAATTCCTTGAAATACACAAAATCAGAGGAAAAGAAAAACCTCCGGTTATTAAATGACATAATATTGTACCAAACAGAATGGTCAATATTACTCAAGAAGAAGAACAAGGATTTAAGATAAATCCTCTTAGAGAACAAATCTTAAAAACCCTTAAAAAATGTTGTTCGGAAAATCCGCTCGACCCAATCAAGAACAAATGAGAAATGACAGCAAAACTTGAACTCAAGGATGACTTCAAAGGAAAGTTAAGATCATCTGCAATGAGCTATTCTCCTCAGGATAGGTAGGAATTTGCAGAGCAAATTAAAGAATTACTAAAAATGGAAGTAATCGAATCTTCCAAATCTAGATTTTCTTCACCAGCCTTCATGGTAAGAAAATAAGCAGAAAAGAGAAGAGGAAAGCCTAGGATGGTTGTCGACTACTGAGCAGTCAATGCTGTTACCAAAAATGACGCATATACTATCCCAAATATGGTAAGCCTTTTAGCACTTATAAGAGGAAAACATGTATTTTCTTCTTTTGATTGTAAATCTGGATTCTGACAAGTAATACTTGACAAAGAGTTTAGACCAATTACCGCCCTTAGTTGTCCTTAAAGACACTACCAATGGAAAGTTGTTCCATTTGACTTAAAACAAGCACCTGAAATCTTTCAAAGACACATGGATAACATTTTCAGAGAATTACTAGAATATTGTTGTGTTTACATAGATAATATTCTAGTATTTTCAAATAATGAAAATGACTGTGAAAAACATATATTGCAGGTATTGCAAACTGCAAAACAAGTTGGAATAGTCCTTTCTAAAAAGAAAACAGAACTATTTAAAACAAAAATTAAGTATCTAGGGTTAAATGTTGCTTATGGATATAAGGAATTTCAACCTCACATACTTAAACATATCACTGAATTTCCTGAATAAATTCAAGATGTCAAACAATTGCAAAGATTTCTTGGATGTCTAACTTATGCTCAAGATTTCATTAGCAGGTTAGCAGAAAAAAGAGCAGCACTTCAAAAGAAATTGAAGAAAAATGTGCCTTGGAAATAGACGCATACTGACACAGCATATATCCAGAAGTTGAAAAAGAGTTTAACAACTCTACCATTCCTTTATCACCCAATACCAAGTGATAAGATGATAATTGAAATAAATGCTTCAGAAGAATTTTGGGGAGCAGTCCTTAAAGCTAAATCGGCACATAAGGAAGAAGAATATTTGTATTCTTATGCTTCAGGAACCTTTCAAGGAGCACAAAAAAATTACTACATAAATGAAAAAGAAATCTTAGCAGTCAAAAATGCTATAAAAAAATTCCGCGTTTATTTGATTAGTAATAAATTTTTTGTTAGAATCGATAGTTCTACTTGCAAATCTTTTATGAAAACTAACGTTTTTGCAGATTATAAACAAGGACGCCTTGTTAGATGGTAAATGTGGTTTAGTCATTACACCTTTGATATTGAAACAATTAAAGGAGAATACAAATACTTAGCAGATTCTTTAACAAGAGAATTATCTATTATTATTTGCAGGTAAAATTTCTGCCAATGGAAGAACTGGATAACAGAATCCAGGACTTGGACTTTCAAATTCAAGAAAAACGATGGAATTATCATTCCTGACTACAAAGCATGACTTTTACAAGCAACAAAAATCTCTTTTAATTCAAACGGTGGAGGAAGATAAATCCTCAACATCAACTGAAAACTCAGTAGCAGCATCAACAGATAAAAATGCTAAACAACAAAATGTCTCAATCTCAACAAACGAGAAACACATGCAAGCTGTAGAAAACCCATAAAAGCTTGACAATAAGAAGTGTATCATCCTTCAAAATGAGCCTAAAGATCAAACAACTCATGAACAAGAGTTTAGGCTACAACAGTCTAAAGTCAAGTCTGGACAAACAGATACATTGGACTTATCATCTGTTCAAACACCTAACCCATTAATGTCTTTTGATCTATCTACAGGTTACAAAAAGGTTTATGTAATCTTTGATGGAGCTATGAACATGATCTTAAAAACCCCAGCACTAATACCAAGCAGATTGGTTAATTTTAAGCCAGAAAAAGAAGAAGTTACTGAAAAAAAAGTTCAGTAATCAAAGCACCATTCTCCAACTTCATTAGTCTCGAGGCAGAAGTCAGAGTAATAGGAGATGCTACATCAAAGTATAGATTTTGCAGATACTTGTGAAGAATATAGAAAATTCATATTCTTTCAGGGAGCAGCACCAGAACTTGTTGCTGAATAATTCAATTATGAATTGATTAAATTCATTTATCGCAGTCAAGATGCCAAAAAAATTTCGGCATTAAGTCCATCACGGGTAAAACCAGTCATCAAATGGAAGACTAAAGTTCTTAAGACTAAGGAAAAACAGTCTTCTTATCAATAACCAGCACCATCCCTTTCTGGAATGAAGATAACATTTTCAAAGGATATCATTCCATTGAAATTGGAATAGCATCACAAGATAAGATCTTGGCAACACCCATTATCAAAGAACCAATCCAGATCTCAAGAGAAGTTCTACTAACATGGAGATCAAAGTCATTCAGATCCTTCTTACATAAAGTTAGAGGGATTAATGCAAACTCCAAGATTAAGGTACCAAGAACTATCTGGATGAGAACGATGTAAAGAAAATTACTATCTTTGAAAGGTCATTCTACCTTGATGAATGGAATGGTCCAGACCTGGAGAAAGGACAAATGTGTAGTGCTATAAAGAATGTGCTTGGAACAGATCATGTATGTGGACACTACAATAAAGGAAAAGAAAAGTTGAAGAGTCTCTATCAAAGCAAACTGGAGATAATTCAGACTCTGAATGACGTATACAATGACGTCATTACACCAACAAGTGGCAAAAAATTGTGGTGCCGACACTCTTGTTACTAAACAAAAAATGAAGCAAGAACCCTTCCATTATAAAAATTGTTGAAATAGTATAATGTAGGGACATTGACATTATGTAAAGTAGATGTCCCTTATATCTGTAGAAGGAGCACTACTCAGACTAAGGAGGCATTCGAAATCCACACAAAACTAGATTTCCCTAAGAGATTTCTTATGCTTTCCAAAACAATGAAAGATTAAAGCTTTCCTATAGAAAACAAGGGTTACAACCCAACTATGATGTAAATTAACAGGATAAGAAAGTTATAATCCTTATTTTTTCTTCTTAAGTAAAAGTCTATTTCCTGTAAACTCTACTTTAAATATCATTATCCCACTCATGTGTACGGATCAACACTCTGTCTATCGTCTTGGCCCTGTTCTGAGTTGACAAGAGGTCATGTGAAAGAACTGATTGCCAGTAGACAATAGGACACCGTTGTGAGGCACAGCCAGATGATCTATCTCATAAAGCATCAATAGGAAGCGCAATAGACCCAACAAGGGAGATATCCCACACAACAAGAAGAAGGCATAAAATTATAATTTCCTAAATTCTAATTGCTTAATATACATCCATGTGGCTTAGTACCTCAGATTTCTACTTCATCAAATTGTTAAAAAAAGCCTTAAGTATTTTTATATTTATCAAACATGCTAAACAATATGCATATGAACAAGGTAAACTTTTGTTTACCCATAATAATAGATAGTAGCAACTATCAAACTAAAAAATTATATCTCAGATATATTGAGCAATTAACTGAAAAAGTTTGATTGAACAACAATGGCAGAGAACTTTGATTGAGCAACAATGACAGAAAACTTGCTTAATAATAATCCAGAGATCGGAAGAGACTTAATGAATTAGTTGGTGATAATCCGACTAGACAACATGTTTTAATTAACCAACTTAATCCAGGAAGACTGATAGAGTAGACTCATTGTGACTCTACTCTATTTAACCCATACTACCGTATCGATCTTCAACAATTAGATCAAAAGATTGAGGAAACCATCCAACACATTAAAAGATTTTAGAGAACTCAACTACATGATTGTGTTGCTAAAATAATAGTAAGCCAAAGAGATACTCAGCTTACTGAAGAAATAAATTATATTATTAGAGCATATAATGACAGAAACTAACATTACCACGCCTATAAACAGTTTCTGGCTCGTAATGAGTAGTTTTATGAAGTTGTTTCTTTTAATTCCGCCTTAAAGTTTTAGAGCGCAACTCCAAAATAGTATCATAGCCATGAAAACAAAGAAAATTCATAAAAATCATGAAAAACTTGGTAAAGGGCAGGACAATCTTTTTTCAAAGAAAAAAGGCAAAAAGCCTTAACTAAAACTTAGACAAGGACCTGCTTGTGGTCTCACCCGTGTTAAAATGTGGAAGAGATCCCAGCCGTATTTGATTGGGGCATGCGTGCATCCAACCAGACAAATTAAAATTCCCAATTTGATACACCAAAATCTTGCAATATATTATTTTACAACTAAAAATCTTGTGTGGTCCAACGTAATCCTAATTAAAATTATCCACAAAATTTGACTGATACAAACTTGTACCATTTCGTTTTCACAATTGACATAGTTTGAAGCTCTTTATTTTTTTTTATAAATTCACCTACTCTAATTTGATTATTGATTTGATAATTATTCAATGATCATCACATATTTTAAATTTTAATTAAATATTGATCTCACTCATTTCCACTCATTATAAATTCTCTTTATAAATTCAAAAAATAAAAAGCTTCAAACAAGCCCTAAATTTAGTCACAACATCTCCCTACTTTTCTTGACACCACACCGCCACATGGCAATTCATCACTAGTGTCGGACCACCACGCACCGTCATTTGACCACGTACCCCTCCTACAAAAAATGGTCACAACGACACCCACACACGACCACCATCACCCGCGCTATTGACATACTATATCGCCATTAAAATTCAGCAAGGTTAAACTAAAAAGTACAAGGCATGAAAAAACGTAGAGGCCGAGCATCGAGTCAGCTCACCAACTTGTGCACCAATGCGTGATAAAAAGTACGATTAACACGTGATAAATTAACTCAGGAAGTGATGAAGCGTGAAGTCCAAGTTCCAAATATAAGAGCCGCTTAGACGTCGTCTAGATGAGTTTTTTTAAAATACTGAAATAAGGTCCAATAAGATCACCAATTGCCTTACAACTTCGCTACAACGCCACCAAAAATTAACGCATACAAATAATAATAATAATAATAATAATAATAACAATAATAACAAATATCTCATTTATCCCGCAAAAATAGTCTCCCTTTTATTTTCACAATCTTTAAAAAAATTCAATAAACGTCATTGGACAAGTAACATTTAATATTTTTCCTAATATAACCTTACTTTTAGTATTTGTTATTAGATTTTAATTATTGCCTTTTCAAAATAACTAAGAAAAATTATTAGAAAAACGAATTTTACAAATGAATTTTCTAATATAGCCTTATTTAATAAAACTAATAGTTATTACTAAAAACATTAAATAAGATTATTTTAGGTAAAAAGGTCAAAAGTTGACTCCTAGAAATTAAAAAGAAGTTATATATTTGGGATAACTAAAAAAGAAAACATAACTAAGGCTTAAGAATAATATACGTGCAAAATTAAGTTCGACTATTTTCCTAGGAGGCTAGGTGATGATGAGGATGATGAAGCGCGTCGCAGGAGATGGTTGCTTGGCATGGGCAAGAGAAAGAGATAAACTGGGGAAACAAAAAAGAAAAGAAGAGAAAGGGAAAAATGGGAAAAGGAAATGGCGGTGGGGAAATAATAATAATGAAAGTGCAAGGAGGTTGGCGGCCGCGGTGGCAGACGGAAAGAGAGAAGGAAAACAAGTGGGATCAGTCGATTTAATTATTTTTTACACAAAGACAATATAGAGGAAGGGAGGGGTGAGTGTGGTTTAAACTTAAGACTTTCAACCTAAAATAATAGTAATTTAACCACTAGAACACAATTTGACTTATTATTTATAGTAATATTTAACAAACATTACAATTTTTTATTTTTTTTCAAACCAATATTTTACAAAATTGAGATTACCCAAAAATAATAATAATAATATATAAACAAAATAATAATAATAAATACATTATGCGTGTACACGAATTTCAATGTATTTTTTAACTTGTGAAACGAACTTGTAGATATTCATTATTAACTCATATACTTCTAGAATGCAAGACGAATACATGTTTCTTCATCTGTAATGTAACTTGGCAATAAATAAAATAAATAGATAAATATGTTAAACATGTTTTTTTTTTTTTTAAATAAATATATCCTCTGGGTGGTACTATCTTTTTCTGAGAGAGACTACTACATATATTTTATTCTATCAAAAGACAAATTTAAATTAGATTATTTAATTCAACTCATGCAGTCCAATAATGCAGGAAACGCGTAAGGGATATCGTCATCAGGTGGCCACGGACGTGAATAGCGACTTCGGATTTCTAAAGTAATTCGATCAAATTTTTATTTCACTAATCTCGTTAAATAATTATGATTATTATGATTATTATGATGAGCCTTCAAAAAAAAAAAAAAATTATGATCATGATTCTATGACAGCCTTGGGGACAAATGGGAGAGTCGAGGGGGCCAACTAAACTACTTCCAATGGGTGTCCTATTTGGTATTTTTCTAACTTCAGAATCTCTTTGCAGATATATTTTTGTTAACTTTCTTGATTCTATGACAGCCTTGGGCAACTGCTAGAAATCAGAAAATCCTCGGAGATACTATAAAAAGATTTCACAATCATTTTTCTTCTTTATATATATATATATATTTCAAAGAATAGATCCCCCCCCCCCCCGCCACCAACCAAAAAAAAAAAAAAGAGAGAGAAAGAAAATAGAAAAAGACCCGGGGGCACGCACGCACATGTATCTTACAAAGTATGTTAGTGAATTAATAATAAACTCGAATGTATTTATTCATTTTAACAATGAAAAGGTTAGCTAACTATTTACTCATGTTCCAATACACATTTTGTTGAACAAACAAAGTTGCCCCATATGCTGAGTCAACTGTAACACATAGGATAATGGCATGTTACACGTATTACTCTATTTATATATAATTTTTTTTTTTTTTTACAACTTGCAGACATAGTAGAAATCTATTGATTCTTACAAAAATATCAAAATATAAACTTGTGTAAGATAATGCCACATTTATA
>CAVNYN010252094.1:7103-67993 GCA_963692815.1 Nyctanthes arbor-tristis
AGGAAGAAGTAGTATTCACAGAGGTTTTAGGTTCCATATCCCCCCAACCCCCCCCCCCCCACAAAAAAAAAAAAAAAAAAAGGAAAACCTCCTCTTTCCTCATCCAACAGTTCATTTCTGAAGTAGTTATAGCAGAAGACACATTCTTATTATGAATTAAACTAATTTTCCCCCCTCGACCTCTTCTCATTTTCTCCCATTTTTCCTCCTAGAGTTCTTGTTCTCTGTTCATATTACGTTCAGCACAACAGCGCCAAGAAAGAAGTTTTAGACAACTCATGCACACTCGTACCTATTCCAGATTCCAAAACTGTCAAACGAAGTATGACCACAAGTTGGAGACTATTGAGGATAAGAAGAGCACGAAAGAAAGCAACTTTCCTAGGTTCTTGTTCCAGGATTTTCCTTCTATATGGATACGGACGAAGGGATTAGAAGAAGAAATATAATTCATCTTAACCACCAGGAAGTAGGGGGAGATGACAAAGAATAATCACTGCACTCCTAAGAAGATCCAGTAAAACGCTTGTACCCTACTGTTACCATGGCCAGTAACATATACTCGCTTGCAAACATATATATACATAATCAAATTTTTACATAGCACAAAACATGTCAACCCACTTCATCAAGAATGAGAGAGGAACAAATGAAGCAACTAATAAGTAATGATACAGCATGAAAAAGATCTCTATGCAATCACCAGAAAAATTAGATTTAACAAAGCAACTACTCTAAACATATTTAAAAGAAAAATAAGATTACAAAATTCAGAGATTGTTGAGAAGATCAGTGTCTGCAAGAAATACCACACCTCAAGAACAAGTCTAAGTCCATCCAAATAGCGTCCAGTTCTCACATCAACTGTTGATGGAGAAGTAGAATCATCAGCACCATGTGCAACGGTGAGAAGAAGCTGACAAACATGGCAAGGCTCCCCTAGATAAATAAAGAGTTCGACCACATCTGCACCCTGAGCAGAAACCTGCCAAATAATAGATATAAGTATATAACCAAAAAGGAAGTCTGCACTATCAAATTCGTAGTTTAAGTTAATTTAATATTAGAAGATTAATTGTGGAAAAGAATTTCTAAATTGCTCTATAAGCGTGTCATGACACCAAAACATAAAGTTTGGTACCCATATTAGATCTTTTCTTCTGAAACTGAGAAGACTGGCTCCACCATCAGAAGATGATGATACGCTGGAAACTTGCTTTAAAGAACACCCAAATGGGCGAGATGCTACCTGCCATAATCACAATGAATCATGAGATACTTCTAGTTGCAAAAATTAAACTGATAAGTTTTGCAAATATGCTGTATGAAAAAAAGGAACATCTCTGACAAGTAACAGCTCAGATAAGATAGATTAGCAATTAAGCAAAAAGATAAAACAACACACACGAGCACACACATGTTTTATTTACTTGTTTTTAAATAAAGAAAGAACATCTCCCACAAGTAACAGCTCGGGAAAGACAGATTAGCAAGCTAAAACAACACACCGACAGGCACACATGTTTTACATATTTATCACAGTAGAAAGTGAAATTGCTCCATTTATATTTACCAATAGTATTTTAAGTTCAAAGGAAGCTAAAAGTTGAGTGCAAATTGAGCCCTACCAAGAGCATGATTCACTTGAACAGATAACTTCCGTTTCTCAATTATATGTCAAGGATATGATATAGATTCACTTGGATCATTTTGCATTTTAAGTGCATGCATTACAACTCCTAATCATTCCAATCAAGTTTGCCTTATAAATGCACACACCCAATGATGAAACATGAATTAATAAAAACAGAGAAGATACTCTCACTTCAGTAAGAGATTATTTAAGTCAATTTCAGAGGCATGGTGAGAAATTCAAACAAGATAACCTTGTCCAGTTAACAAAATTGTGAGAACTGCAAATATTCAAGAAACAGAAACTAATGCGTTATCTTCAGAATTCACGATGCTGGGCTCAGGAACATTAAGTGTGGGAAAGAGTATTGAACCAAAACTAGAATTTGGAATTCCAAGTACTATCTTACTGATAGATAGAGGATACATCCCACAGCATAAATAAATTTCTTAAGTTCTACAACTCACATACATGCAAGGGATGGATCATGGATGAAGGAAGATGCTTGAAGAGCCTGAGTCCAAGAAACATTTCTAATTGCTTCTGACGGGTGCTATCCACAATCGCATTCTTATATCTTCTTTGCAGAGTGATTTTCATATTCTGTGCGGCAGAAAACTGTTTAAATTTGCCAGTTTCTTCATTAAAAATGCTAAGAATTTGACTGTGCATTGCTTTAGAACCAGTATATAATGTCGCATGAATATCACCAGCGACTAAGAAAAGTTCAGCTAATTGAGATATTGGAAATAAGATTGTTGATCTCTTAAACTCCTCAAAGGTCATGTCAAACCTCTTCCATGGTTTGTCAGGACAAGGATGATTCCATGTCGTGGTCCTAGTGTTGTGATCAATATAATATGTTTTCCCAGTCACAGCATCAGATCTTTTCTCCCAGCCAGGTGGCAACGGATCTCATATCCACCATTGTTACCAGTTGGCTGATAACCATATGCCAAATCGCTATCAAGCGAAATGCCTAGCCGTCTGCATTGCTCCATAAAAACCTGAAGTGCACCAAAGAAACTGGCAGCATTTGTTCTGTCCAAAGAATCCGCACAGTTAAAACGTATTACTCCATTTTGTTGTGACCTTATGCAGAAGGCACCATCATTGTCATCGCTGTAGATTATTTCACCTTTGCAATTATTAATCCGCTGGCGAGCGGGCAGATAATCCCCCTCAGAGATGTCTATAGACTTGGTGTGTGTTTTTAGAAGATACCAAAGTCCTTCAATTGTTTGCTGTTCTCCTTTCAATTTTATACTGGCGTGCCAATCATAATTTATCAAGTGAATTCGAGTAAAAGGAAGTTTTCCTGTAGCACGAATAAAGTTTAATGACTCCTCAAAATGCTGAACTAAAATAGATTCTGATTTCCCTTCCCCATTCCTTAGTAAGTTGACACACACAATGGAAACGGAAGCACTTTCTTTGTGATTTCCGCCAATTGCTACATCCAAGTGTCCTGCACTGTATCTCTTGGTCAGCCTCTGATAATACTGGGCACTTCCTTTATAAGGTTCCCGATCTGAAACATATATTTCTGCTTCTGCAGCTGTGATCTTTAGCTCTGCACCCCACCAGATAGGAATGGTGCCTCTTCTCCAGATGTAAGAGTTAAAAGGGACACTTGTTCCTGCTCGTCTGGGAATCCATACAAGCTGCTCGCACTCAACTTCATTGCCTGTCCATTAAACAGGATAAAGGAGTGGAAAGGAATAAAAACAAATTTTTGTGTGCATTAGGTAGCAGTAAAATCTAAATAATAAATCAACATATCTGAATATGGAAGTAGTGTTACCTAGGCTGATCAGCAAAAGAAATAATACATCATATCCGACTAAAAGTAATACTAAGAAACCCACTCAAAACAAGTAATGATAATAAACAACCAAGACGGAAGCAGTAGCTATCTGCTATAGAGCAAAAATACCAAGCGGTAACAAGGTGCATAACCATAGAAAATAGACAGTTGGAGACTTAAATGAAGTCACGTTTTCTTTACTAAGAAACTGAAAAGTTAAATTAAAAGACACAAAATCACAATTTAGAGGAGAAGATACTCTTAATTACTAGAACCAAGCACAGAAATATGCAACATACACCATATTACGCCAGTCATAAAAAATAAAGGTAAATAGGATACACCATGAACTATCTATGAAATAGACATCCAATGAGAGGCCACATTTGCAATCCTATCCACATAAATCAAAAACCCATAAGTCATTCAATCAAACATACTAGCATTTCTTTCCAAGCATAAAACCAAAAAGATTGTTGACACCACAGACGTCCAGGTAAATTTTCTCTTTTCCAGGACAAATAAAATCACCATAATATGAAACACTAAGGAGAAAAGATCTTACACGTAACCCACTCAATCTCATTTTCTAATAGAAGCTTGCACCAAAACCTTGAGGATGATCACAATGCAACAAAATAATCAACTGATTATGGAATAAAAGAGAACATGGAAGAAACAAGACAATATATGGACTCTTCTTAGTATATGTTGGTTTCTTCTCTTTTCCTTTTTTTTTTTTTTCCTTTTTCTTTTTTTGCAATGAGCATGCCACAGATTGTTTCTATACTTGGAATCTCAAGAACCTCAAATCTCCATGTTTGGAAAGGCCTTCTTGGTTACTGCTTGGCATCATAGAATTTGGCTGTCTACAAAAAGGTGAGTTGACATCCAGTGGCAAGAGCGAGACCCATGGAAGGAATTTCAAGTAAAACACTCATTTGTCCTTCCACATTCCACAACCCTTATTACAGAGAAAAATTAGTCAACATGCAAAATTTTCCTTTCCAAGAATGTCAACCTGAGTCTTAACTTGACTGTATCCAACATTGAAATTCACCAAAAAAAGTCAACTGTTTTCTCTCTTTCAACAAACTTTAGCAACATCAGGATCATCTCTCCAGTTCATCTTAAGATTCAGTAATAATCCTAGCCACAAATCTTTAGACATGTAATAATTGAGGGTGTTTGATTCTCATTATCTTTCTCCCATTATAATTTCACCAACCACCAACTTGACAACTAAATCAACACAACACATTTCAAACACCAATTAAATCTCTACCACTCATTCTACCTCATTATAGTTTGACAATAAAATTTGAATCAAACACCACGTAATGGCACAGACTCTGCGATTGGTAACAGTAATCTTGGGTTCTTATCACTTTGGGGAACCTTAATTTTGTTGCCAGCTAGATATTCTTGGTCGTCATGAACATGGATGTTCCATTGGTCTCCAATTGCATGTAATCCCACAATCAACACATAATCATTGAATCTACTTCACGCAATGTGGCAAACTTCATATTATTCTAGCTTGGAAAGATCCAACTTATAAAATGACTCATTTTTTTACCATCAACGCTGAAATGTCTGTAACACCACCAAAAATTAAAAAAATAAAATAAAAAACTAAATTTGCTGATTGCTTCTTTTTATCAGAATAAGAAATTTCCAATCTTCATAAGACTACCCGAGGCACCAAAATAGTAATCACTGTCTACCAACAGTCTGCTAAACATGGATTAGATTCATAAAGAAGGGGAAAAGTTCTAAGTCACATATATTAATGTTGAACATAATCATTCCATCCATGAGATTTTACCTAGAAAATCTGTGAGATAAGGTAGCTGTTAGGCTTATCCACAAGTAGGGACTGCTCGAATCTTATATTCTTCACTTCTAATACTGAAACTAAGCTTCTCTCAGAAGTCTACATCATGACCACCACTTTACCTAGGTCAACGAAATGTTAAGTTAATTAGCGTTACAGCTGCTAGATTTTTGGTCAAGTTGGTTTTTGGGTTTGTTTTTGAGAGGAATACCAAATTAGTCTGCTTGTTCTCAGCAGATTTTAATAATGAAATGATTAAATTTCTAGGGGTATTGGTTAGTTTTCTGGATGATTTTCAATCATCCTAGTTGAATCTGATCATATATAGGCACAGAAACTTATTTATTATAGAGCTAAAAACCCAGAAAAATCATCAGCCTTAAAGATCACATTGAAGGAAAAACATTCTATTTTGAAGGAAAAACATTCTATTTTAATCTTAAGTAAGAAGTTCCCTGCAGTGCTGAAAAGTCAAAAGAAAACTTGGTGCTTGATCCTCCTCGCTAATCAGCATTACCAACTCTATATGGCGAGTCAAATATGCGCTGTTTTACATTTTGTTGCAAACTTTGTGGAAAGTAAAAATTCAGGGCATGCAGCATTTCAGATATTGTCATTGATAATATCAAAAGCATAACCATCAACTGTGACGTCTAACGTAAAAAGTTAAGGGATATAGCCATCTAAGTAATCAGGTTTAGGATAAATTTTATTTTATATCCAAACCAAAGACATAGAATTCAGGTTTGCTTGAACAAACAGTATTTAAATTTGAATAATGATACACCTACATGTTAGTTCATCAGTTGAGAATTTTGTCCTTCAAATCTCAAACAACCCAAACGCCTTAGTTGACCGTTCTACCGTCCAGTTCCTCTCCATAAAATGCCTTAATTTTTGTCAACCGGTAAACTGACCGATGAACTAATAGGGATATTTATCATTACTCTTTAAATGTGTATCCTTCAACAGAAATCAAGCTCTTTAATCTTGCTAGTTGAATAGTAATATATATGATACAAAAGCCTGCAGCAATTGGCTTGCTTGAATATTACTTATTTGAAAATGATGAGAGGAAAAAGCACAACCAAACATTAGGTTCAGCAATAATATTTCTAGCCGAAAGAATGATGGGTGTGACGCAAAATCATCCACCTAGTTTTCCAAAGAAACATCACTTTCAAGAACATATTAGTCAACACAAGATTTCAGCTAATTATAAGACCAAGGAACAAAAAAGGGCATTGATAATGTGACGTCAGGATGTAAAGAGAATACTTCAACTTCATCAGATATCAATATACCTGTGCTAAAGCAGGAGTTTAAACCCCTTGCTAAGTACCGAGTACCAGGATGCAGCCTACTACGACGAGCAAGGAGTGCAACAATCCCCTCTTGCTGACCCCGGCTTCCAAAAGTACGACATTCCGCAAACCCCTGTACATTTGTATAAAAAATAAGTGAACATTTCATTGCATACCTTAATAAGGATCTCCACAAGGAACAACTCTGGTAAAGAAAGCCATCCAAACTTTATAACATATCCATGAAAATTTGGTTCTACGACGCCAGAACACAAATGTAAATCACATAACAGGAGATTTTTATTGAAGAAAGAGAAACCAAGAAATATGTCCTCAGGTATTGTTTGGTTAACCGGGTGGGTGGAATTGACCATTGTCCCCGCCTCACCCTATGTTTGGTTGGGATCTTATGGTTCAGATCAACTGTGCTCAACCCTTTCAACAGTTATATGTATGACTAATAAAATGAGGGATGGGGAGGAAATAGGAGTTGAAGCAAAAAATGGTGAAATGAAAATTTTTAAACAAATCAATATTAATGTCTAACAAACCAAATACAAGACAGCATTTAGATAAACATTAGCGAGATGAAGATTCCAGTTGTTACGCTTTTGATATTTTATCCCATCCCAACCTATCTAAAAACAAAAGTGAAATGATTACGAAATTAAAATATTACTTGAAACCACTTTTGTTGTCAAAAGAGACAAAGAATGATTAGTTCTTTTCTATGTTTATGTCCCACAGCTATTGATTAGATGTGAGGATAATCGAAAAACCAGATACCACTCAAGTACCAATTAACTTCACACAATAGGTTGGGAAAAACAGAAGAAAATCACCGATCATCATCAGATCACCAAGAATATTTAGAAAACTTTCTACAAGTGTTCTTGGCTCTACTAGAAATAAGGACAGAAAGTGCTGCGTATATTAGAGTCTAAAACACTTAGTAATATTGCATAAAGGACAGAATAGAAACTTCTATCAATCAGTTTTATACAAAATGTATTGAACAATGAGGAAGTCCATATCCAAGTATTAATTATTAATTAAATTCGAAATATAGAATGTTAGGCACATAGCCAAAGTTTGACAAAAAAGCCAGTACAAAGTCCCGTCATTCCATAGAAGATTAAACCAACAAACCAAAGTAAAGCTAAAATTAGATAATTTCGTAAACCGAAAAGAATGCTTAAGTAAGACTAAATGTGAAGATACCAAGTGTAACTAGAACCTGCAGAAGAATGACACAATGCCGTGGCAGCCCAATATTCTTGAAAGGTGTTGAGAACCATGAGTTCCACACAAATTCATCATCAGGATCCTGCAATGGCATACGGCTGGGAAAAGGGCGAGTGATGTCCCTAGTTTCACAGAAGTAGTGTTTCCCATCAATGTCAAGCTCAGTCACATCTTGGATGTTCTTTATTTCTGTTTTACTTTGTGGTTGAGGATTTTGAAGGGACACTTTAATCCATTGGCTCTCAGCTACTGTGTATACACAGCCTCCACCAGGCAAATGAGGTATGCTGGCAGTCAACTTTGTTGCTACAAGCAGCAATGAGAAGCTACCAAGGGCTGCATAGCCCAATATTGCCTTAGCATAAGTGATACTCTTACAAAGCAATTTTGAACCATTTGTGATGTAATCTAGAGCTTCATTTTGGGATCGGAAAACATCATAACCCTGCTTTGCATTGTGTAGAAGAGCCCCAGTCGTTGGATCAATATAGATCACCTGGGTGTCAGTCCTGGTGGACAAATTAACAATAACATATACTTCACTTGTGTCTAATGTAACGACGATAACTGAAGTCTCCCTTAAACGACCAGCTGCAATAGGTAGCAAGCAAAAAATTCAGGCACAGTCCACAAAGAAACGATAAAATTAGGCAAAGATATTTACCAACTGACGCACAGAAAACAGAGGATATACAAGCCAAGTAAGCCAGGTTGATTTAACTTCTTTTTAGATGAGAGGCAAAAGAGAATATTTAGCATTAGAAAAACACAAAGCATTTCAATGCAAAAATACAAAACTGTTGTGCGGTTGATATGCACCAGTATCTCAGAAAAAAATGCTAATACTTGACTTTCCTTCTCTTCTCTGAGTTTCCTTCTCTTCTCTGAGTCATGAGATGGTTTTCCAAGCCCCTGGAAGCAACTTTCAAAAAAAACCGACAAACAATTCATTCAGTAAGAAGATACCGAACGGAATAGATGAGTGACTTTACTGAGTGAAGGTGGGGTTCTAAATAAGAATTATTTGAATACGATTGAGGCAGAACTAACTGGGATCTTATTTGGGAACATACGAGCTCACTATATCTTTGTTTGAGAACATACGAGCTCACTATATCTGACCAAAAAAGAGGACTTGAAGAGAAATCAGAAAAAGGGAAAGAAATAACATGACATAATCAAGGAGTCATTTTATTAGAAATGGAACCATTTATTTATATTCAATAGAAAAGCTATTAAAATCTTCAATACATGTAAAGAGAACACTACAACAAAATGCCCAAGAATCACAATCACAACTACCACAAATTGCTTCATGTTTTCTCATTGACTCATCCAGATCTACTCAACAATATTAAAAATGATTATGACATGATTAGCTATGTTGCCACTAAAAGAGAGAAGGAAATGAGCAATACAGCATGGCTACTACTGAAAGTAAATGAATAAATTATCAAGTACTATCTGTTCAAGAAGTGCTGAATGTTTCCAGCATTAATACTACTGACTCCTTCCACAAAATGGAGCAGAGGATAAAATATAATCACTTAGGGCATGTTCTCTTTGTTTTAGTTTTCAGTTATTCGAAATACTGAAAACTCATTTACTTTCATTTTTCATTTTTTAAAAATACATTTCCTGAAACAAGGAAAATTTTTCTAAAGAAAATTCAGAAGGACTTTTTGTTTGACGCACAACAGGTGAAGAACATAAATTATGTTGGAAACACAAAACTGAAAATGAATTCAAAACTCAAAACTAAAGCACAAAGAGAGCAAATCCTTAGTTTTCTGAGATGGATCAGTACCCCGAAAGTACAATTTCCATAAACTTTTGACCTTCCAATCTCTCAGTTATTTTAACTTCTACGAGGTGAGTAAACAAGCTAAATGACAGGTAACCTTAGCGGGTGCAAATTCTGCTGGGCTTACCAGGAGATTCCATGCTGTGGGACTCCTACAGAGATGACCGTAATTCTAAAAGCCTGCAATTTGTGATTCAGACAATGGAAAGGGCAAATAATGTTACCAAATAACTGAACAACGTAAATAGACTGGTTAAAATACAATATCTTTTGTGCTAAGAAACAAATAGAACAGAATAAATAACGATGTAGGAGACATTCCAAACTTAACCCACACGCAATAAATCCCACAAAATCTAGACAGTCAAGAAAGGCTATTACTTCTCTACACGCCAAATTATTGGGATAGCCAAGGACCTTGAGACTTTTTTTCTTTTATTTTGGAATCTTAAGGTTGTAAATCACACTAAAGTAGTTATTAATGAAAACAAACAACAGGTCAAGATTTGATTATGACTCAGACCAAACTCGATTAGACAGGATTGCTCCATTTTGTCCTCCTCGTTGGGAAAGCAGTTTTTATATTTTTTGCCCTATAACCAGGTAAAGAACTCCAATCACTTTATCTCAATAGTCAGACTATTAAGTTAAGAATGAAACTTCTTTGTTTAAAACATGTATAAAGCCACAAATATCTTTCTTACAGTAGAATAGAACACCTATTCTTCCGTACAATAATGATGGAAAAGATATGCACAAATACTACAATTAAAAGCCACAGTTCACTCCTTTCAAAAAAAAAAAAAAAGCCACAGTTCATTGAATGATGGAAAAGATATGCACAAATAATACAATTAAAAGCCACAGCTCATTGAATTGCACCGTTTCTCAAGGATGTCAGTCCCCCACCTGACTTCCAGTGGGGGCAGTTGCCCTCGCTGGGATTTGGTCATGCTTATTTTACTGAAGACTTAAGCGACGGCCGGTTCTACATGCAAGGATAAAATCATAGACAACCACAATAAAAATTGAAGACAGAAAATCCGGGTCCATGAAAGAAAAATGGAGATCGGATTCCTAGGAGCTAGAAGAAAGGAGCGATAACGCTGGACGGTTTCTTATATCCTTCCCTGGAATCGTCAGACAAATAAATCTGGAATCTACCAATGATGAAGAACAGAAGAAGATGAATTACCTAGCAGAGATTCAATGCAGCACGATTTGTATCCTGAAGTGAATAATACTGAGTTTCCTCTTTCTACTTAGATCATCTCCGTTGCAAGGATGTGAAGTGAATATTACCGAGTTCCTCTTTCTCACATCTACTCGGATCAAGGAAGAAATACCTTCCTTTTTTATTTTTATTTTGTTCTTTTTTTTTCTTTTTTCTTTTTTCTTACCTGGGAGAAAGGGGGTTTGACGAGAACCTTGTATTGTATGTCAAAATAAAATAAAATAATATATTAATAATATTATTATTACATGAGGAAACAATTCTAAGAAATATTATAAAAAAAGGAAGAAGATTGACCGAAAACGTGGTATGTGATTCTGATGTTACGATTGACGAATGTAAGATACCATACAAGATTGAGGAGTAATTAAGATACCATATAAGATTAAAGAGTCATGATAGTAAAACTTTAAATGTAAATATATCTACAATCAAACTAATCATATTCTTATATTTCATAAAAATATGAAATACACAAATATCCACAATTCATTTTCATTTATTTCTGTTTCAAAAAAAAAAATAGTTTTCTAACAAATATAGGATAAGAAATAATTTAACGTGTGGTGTCACTACATAAATAAATTTTATTACGTCGCACATGATAATTATCAACCATTAGCACTGACACATTAGCAAGTACCTCTCTTTCATTTCATTCGAGATAGGATAGGGGGATGATCAAGCACATTGAATGCGCCGGCTATTTGCATAAATACACATCAGCCACTTCGCCAAAAGACAAAGGCTAGATGATGTAAAAAGGGAAACATGACAGTTTCATAAGAAATGCAAGTCTACACTAATCAGCTAGATCGATACATAACACTTCTAAGTAGATAATTAAACATAACACTATCCATCAAACTCACTCTTGATGGAATATCAATTAGCTTCTATATAAGTAGTGCAACAGGTCTGATCATGTTTCAGAATGGATACTAAGGAAATGATTCAATATCATAAACCGTCGAAAGGTTAGGCAAATTTCTACTCTCAGACGGCAACTCTACATCAAAAGCACGAGAGAAGCCTCTATTCGCCTTGATTGACATCAAGACTTTTGAGTTTGGATCCCAATTCGTCGTCACTGCCTTCACCATCATCACCAGACTCTCTGTCATCCTCATCTCCTCCTTCAGGATCATTCTCGTCCAAGGGTCCAAGTTTCTCAGGAAATTCTTTGAACATATCATTCAGTTCATCGATGCCTTCATCAGAGATATAGTTCCCATTAATATTCAGCAATTTGAAATCAGGCTTACGCACCAAAGATTGTGCTAATGTTCTGGCCCCAGCCCTTCGTAATGAGTTCAGGCTCATATCAATTTCCTCCAATTGATCATGGCCTTCTTCAAGAGCCCTGCCAATTTGAATGGCACCTTCATCCTTGAGTTCATTTTCAGAAAGATTCAACTTTGTCAGATCTGTTTTTCCAGCAATGCAAGCTGCTAAAGCAGGAGCAGCTTCAGCACTTATATCATTTCCAGCCATCTCCAAGACCGCAAGTGAAGGAGCTGTATCCTTGAGAGCATTAGCTATTGCAGTTGCTCCCTCGTCTTCCAAGTTTAGGTAGCTCAAGTAAAGCTCAGTAAGATATTCATGTTTTGAAAGAGCCTCACTTAGCCGGAAACCAGCTTCTACACCAAACATATTGTCCCGCAGATCAATTTTCTTCAAATTCTTGCACCCCCCAAGTGCTTCAGACAAAGCAATTCCTCCTTCAGAGCCCACTCTTGTAGATGAGCACCGGAAATCCTCCAACAAAGGACAACGCCTCAGAATCTCAGAGATAGCAAGAGCACCTTCATCTCCTGTCATATTATTATGAAATTGAAGAACCCTAAGCTTCTCTGTGGAAGGAACCAACTCACAGACAGCCCTTGCAGCTTCTTCTGAAATCCCATCATTCATTAGATATAGCTCTTCCAGGCTAGTTTGAGACTGCAACAGCTTCCCAAAGGCCCTAACTCCCTTCTCCCCCAAAGCATTGTCAGATAGGTTCAGATATGTCAAACGAGAGCCTTCCAGAGCTGCAGAGAATATATTCATGACATCAAGAGCTTCAGCCTCTGCTCTTCCAGCAACAAAATCTGACAGATCGACTTTCTTCAACCGGTTCTTGATGGATGCCAAGATAGGACCAGCAACATTAGCAGCACCCAGACCGAAGCTTCTATTGCTAAAGCAGAGTTCAGTATAAGAATTCCCAGGTTCTTTTAATGGCGCAAGAAGTGTTTTTGCCTCTTCTGCTTCTATAAATGCACGTTGACCTTTGGAAATATCAAAACAGGTTTCACCAACAGCAGAAACAGCCTTGGTTGTCACAATCCCTTTCTCCTCCACGCCAGGACCCTTCTTAAGAACTTCTAATATGAGCTTACTGCACTCTTTAGCATACAACTGCACAGCAGAACTGCCATCACCATCAGGTTCTTGTTCATAATGTTGCTGTGCATCAGCAAATGCTGATTCTTCAATTTGCTTAGCATATTCTGAAGCCTCATTCTCACTGAGACTGCCATACTTGCGGGTGAAAATAGTTGGAGTAGAAAGGTTTTTTGTCATACGCTCCACTAGCATGTGTCGAGTGTTCTGGCTAGGGGGCCATAGTTTAATTGTAACATGACGGCGAGAATTTGGAGTTTCCCCATCCATTGCAATATAAGCTGAAGTAAAGGAATAAGGAATAACGTTAGTTGATTTGACCTAGTAGTAGCAAAATGTGGTAGAAGCAAATGGAAGGGTCGAGAAAAATGAAAAACACAACTCAATGTTGATAATATTATGTGTAACTTCTCAAGAAGACTTAGATCTAACTCTTATTATTTCTCCTTTCTTGATGTAAATCATAGTTGATTATAACTAACATGCCACCCAATTGAAAACTTATCCTCTACTCGGTGCACTTAATATTCTTATGAATCATGTCTATCCATATTCCAAATCACACCACATGCTCAAACTACATTACACTTGGTTAATTATCAACAGTGTACTAAACATTCAATGAAATCGCAGGTAAATGAAGTTGAAACAGGGAAAAGAAAGTTATTTCTATCTGTTTAAAGAATTTAATTCAATGCCCTTGTCCCCCATCATATGACCATATGCTAGAGTATGGCCATGTCTTGCAATATGCTAGAGTATGACTATGTCAGTGCATTTTCTTGCAATATGCTAGAGCATGACTATGTCAGTGCATTTAACACTGGCCACCAATATTCAAGGCAAAGTTAATAACCGAATAGGATTCACATGAACAACTGCAAAACAAGTCACGCCTAGTTAAAAGTGAGCATCACATCAGATTTTTACACTAGAGAGTGAGATAAAGCCCAAGGAAGTAGACAGCTTCCAGTTAGCACCTTTCACCTTAGTTTTCAACTTGGTTCAAGTTCCAATATCAATGAATCTTACCTTAAAATAATGACTACAATTCATGCCATTAATACAGAAGCTATCTAATTGTAACATAACATAATTTATTCGTGAAGTGGTAAGGAAAAATGTTTCATATTAACTTATGTCCGTTACCAATTTAGAACATAACATCTATAATGATTAAGATTAGTTTGAATAAGTTCTGCAAGATTCGTTAAGGGGAAATGTTCAATTCTACACTATGATTATTTGGCCTGTTGTTATAATTCACGGTACTCAAGGTTTGGGTGCTGACGACAAAGGTCCATAAGATGCATACAGCCAAAATGAGGATAAGAAATTGGAGTATGTAAAATGAATTAATATATTGTTGTTTTAGCATCACTAAATTGCAGCATGAATAATTAGGGATTAAACAGCATGCTTTTAGGCCTAAGTGTTGCCTCATTCAACATATTTATTTAAGTAAGCAGAAATGTTATTTGGCTGCTTTGCAAACAACCAAGGCCGTCTTAAGGCTTTGATTATACCATTCGGAGCATTGGCACATCATACCTCACATGTGTTGTATACCCATGCCAACTAATATATTTTCATGGAGAATTATATGTTTATTAGACATTTCTATTTATGTCATGTGACCCAGACGATTCTCGTCATTCTAGGAAATGAAATACTAGTTAAAGTATACACATTGTGTAAGTCTTAACATAATCTACTTTGTAATCTTTTAAGTCTTAACATTGTACTTCTGCAGCCCCATAATGAATGGAAGTCTTTCCTTAGTGAATTTCAAAATGCTACTCACTACCCATAGCCTTATAGTTCAGACACAAACTTTGTTATGCAATCATGGGGGCAGCTTATCTTGCCCTCATACAAGTAATTATGAAAGTTCAGAAAAATCTCTGAATCCATAAAGCTTCACAGCATTTCATCATCATCATCCTCCGCCCACCCCCTGCCTTCGTGTTCAGCACCGTCGACACCAAACCTCCACTCCTACTGTGTTCACAAGTACAGACCAACTGGCACAGTTGAAAACTGACTGTGGCCAACAAATAATCACCGCAAAGGAAGTGTTCTTAAATGGATAAGAGCATAATTGGTAACTAGCTAAACCTAATGTGGCTTGAGTTGAGTAATTTGCGGTTTTGACATTGTGATTACTGATAAACACAGTTCACCATAAAAAAATCTCCATTATATTACATTACATTACCCCAGAGAGAGAGAGAGAGAGAGACTTGATTCCCATGGTCTGCTTGACTAGGTTACTATACATTATTACTGCGTTATGTACACAAAATCATAAAACAAAATATCACAAATCTGAATTCTGCATTCTGAATAGAAACTTAGGTTCCAGTCCAGCCCTTCTTTGTTCGTCCTCTACCAACTTAATTCGAAGTTAAAACAAAATCCTATGAATCCAATCAAAACTCAGTCCAAATGAAAACAAGAGTGAAGAAATAAGGAAACAAATAAAATTACAGTGCATACCTCAGAGTCAAGAAGAAAATCGGAAATGGAAATCGATTATCTTGCCCAAACTAATTACTATACTTTCCTCAGATTGGGAAATTATTATCTGGGTCTCACAGTGTCGGGCAGCCGCAGTGAATTGATTTTGAATGTGGGAGCGGGAGGGGGGGATTCGACCGATTAGTTGCCCTAATTTGCCCCTTGGGCTGACGAGCCTTTCATAAACAAATCCTTTAAGCCCAAAGGCCCAATCACATTTTGAGGAAATTATGACTTTACTCTGCAGAATACTATTTTTTTTTTTTCTTTTTTTTGTTGTGCATATGTGTGTGTATGGACGAAACGACCCCATCTTTCTTAGGAAACAAAGGAACCAATGTCATTTCTTTAAAAACACTACGAAAAGACCCTCTTGTAGTCAGAAGCCTAGGAAAACATTTGTGACCAATGAAAGAGATGGTTAAAAAGTCGATTTGATCAATTGCATCTATAAAATAATCACTTCCTAGTTGGTACATTCAATTTCAATTCAAACCGTTTGTCCCCATTGGCCACTCTTTTTTTTCTCATTCTATTTCAAATTTAAATTTGATTAAATAAATCACATCCACATATGTCACAGAACCCACGTACAAATCTCCATGATTTAACTAAACTTATTCTCTCATTTCGACAAAAAATGTAAAGATATGGGCAAGTTTCTCTCTCATTAAATTTATAAATTTAAGTAAGTACTCAACCTACGCAGCATTAGAAGAGGATTGCTAGAGTGGTTTCTAGGCTATTTCCAGATCAATATTTCATGCGATTTCAATTTCTCCATACAAAACCATTTCGCGAGATAGTATTTACTTGGAAATGGTTTTAAGAGAAGTACTTCAAAGAAATGGGGGAAAGTTCTATGAAACTACAGCCCAAGAATGAGGCAAATTCTAAGAAGCCAACGCAGATTCCGTATTAAGGAGCCCGCATTAGAATGAAACCATGAGTGGTTTTCCTTTTAAAAAAAAAAAAAAAAAAAAGGCCTAAAGAATGAAGTGTGTAGAAGTTCTTTATTGACTCCATTTTCTCTATTTATCTTTCCGGCTAGTAGGTAGTAGCTACTATTTGAAAGAATCGGCTGCAATTTTGTGTAACGTATGATCCTTGTCTGTGTTTCAATTTTAGTTACAGAATGATTGTCCGCGTTTCAATTTTTAGTCACAGCATGATGCTATTTGGACACATGCCATACTTTATGGCGTTCAAGCAAGTAAAAAGAAGAACGGAAGAGGGGAAAAAGAAAACAACATAGAGATATATAAGGATTCAGCCACTTCATATTTGAACCTATCGTCCACATCCGGATACTGTTGCCGTGACTCATTCACCAAAATTATACATGTAAAATATGAAACCAGCTACATGTTTCCTTTATCAAAAGAATGATATAAAGAGTAATATTAAGCGTATTCTAGGTTTAAAAAAAAAAAAAAATGAATCACAAGCAAACTAGCAATCAACCTGAACTAGAAGCAGCAACTTCAATATTTTCTGCTTCGAAAGCCTTTGTGGGATTCTCTGAGAAATCAGGAGCTTTTGGAATTAGACCAAGCAGCTTGAACATCACCTGATCAGCATCATAATCATTGTTGGGAGTTGTCAACAGCTTCTCTCCAGTGAAGATTGAATTTGCACCAGCAAGAAAGCAAAGTGCCTGCTCAGGCAGTGAGAACCGAACTCTGCCAGCCGAAAGCCTGACCATTGCTTTTGGCATTATAATCCGGGCAGTTGCAATCATCCTGATCATCTCCCATATCTCAACTGGCTGATAAGAAGCAATGTCAATGGGAATATATAATACAAAGATTAATAATTAATGGAAAATCCACTACCATATTTCTTTTCTCCCCACAACTTCATCCAAGGATGTTGATATTGAGGGCAATCTGGAGATGGGTTGGAGCATGTTTGCTATGCTTACAAGTGAAAGTTTTTATTTCATAATTCCTGCCTATAACTAGCTTGATAGTGTATTGAGTTTATAAAGATCTTTACATATGCATATACATCAAAGAATTACATACCTTTTGATCTTCCAGGGGTGTACCTTTTACAGCAACCAATGCATTAATCGGAACACTCTCCGGGTGAGTCGGTAGAGTCGCAAGTGTGTGTAATAAACCAACCCGGTCCTCTTCTGCTTCTCCAAGACCAATAATGCCTCCTAATAAACAAAACCAGATGATAAAAACATGTACACATGAAAATGAATACTGGTCTCCTCCAGATCCACGTACACACCAAATCACACCATAGATGGGATTGCACACTAGGTGCAGAAGAAATCACAAAGCATAGCTCTAATTGGAAAACAGATGGGGCAAACATCCACGGATGGTGAAAGATCTATTTCTATCCATTCGGAAATCCAAGAATGGGAACCTAGGTAATCGACAAGAAAGCAACTTAAAATTACTAAACTATGACATACCAAAGTTATATGTACCCAATGGAATTTTAAATTAAGACTATCTGAAGATTCAGGAAGTATAAGAATTTTAAAGATGATAAAAATATGCCTCAGCCCATTAAGGTAAAAATTAATTCTCTTCTATTGCACATGACCTGAGTGGTACCAATTCTGTAGATTGGCATTCTTTAGCTTTTAGCACTAAACTAAATTTTGTCCATAAGTTTGAAATATATGTCTATTTCATAGTATGGATCATCACACACATATTACGATCTAGAAGTATCGAGGACCTAAGTAAATCCTTACTCAAACTATACCTGAAATGGTTCAAGCAAAGATAGGATAAGCACAAAAATATATACCAAGTTACCTGAACAGACGTTGATGCCAGCTTCACGAACATGCTCAAGAGTTTGCAGGCGTTCATCGTAGCTTCTTGTGGTTATGATATTCGGGTAGTACTCTCGTGAGGTGTCAAGATTATGGTTATAAGCTGTAAGACCTGCTTTCTTTAGCTCTAGAGCTTGCTGCTTCTCCAGCATTCCCAAAGTGCAGCAGACCTCCATCCCCATACCCCTTCGCATCGAAAATTTTGTGATAAGGTTATATTGTTAATGCAGATGCAGAACAATGAATAATAACAGAATTCAGATAGAGCAAATAAGACCAAATGAAGAATTTAGGAGATGCCAAATTGCAAATAACCAAAGAGAACTGCTAAATGTAACATTGCTATATGCAAATGTTATCCCAATGTATAAGAGGGGGAAAGAGACAGAAAGTTATAAACAAAGATAATAAATAACCTTTTACCAAACTGTTTTCATAAAAAATGTAAGTTGATCACATAAATCTTTTCAATATGCTCTTTATGTGTGAAAGAGAAATAAATAAAGTTGCAGAGTCAATTAGTTGAAAAGTTTAAAGGCAATGTGTAGACATGTTGTGGAGCAACTTCTCATGTCCTTGTACAAAGCATTAATTAGAGATCGTGACTGCAGCAGTGATAAATGTTGCCTAACTAAAAGGCACTGCATTAGTGTCAGTGACCTCCAGTTCCACTTGGAACCAGGCATAAAACCCACCTGTTGGGAAACCTTATAGAAAGAATCATCCATACTTCAAATAAAAAATTTACTTGCTTCTTACTACTCTGTGCATCTATATTTCATCCAATGTGCATGAACCCAGCCCAATCAACATCAGTGTAGGCCTCCCCACAGTCAACCACTTTTTTTGCGAGTAGCAACCGTTTTCCAAGTGTCTTATTCAAGTATCGAATACAAAGGTTCTAAGAGGTTAGGCATCTCTCAAAGCCATCTTAAAGCAATTCAAATAGGAGAAGAAATAATTTTGTCATTCATCCAAAAAGCCAAAAAGGTCTACTACCATCTATCAGATAATAACTCCAAAGGAGTGTTCTGAAGAGACTCATTTAATGCAGCCATAGCACTTCATGCCACCCTTAAATGACAGATAATGGAGTAAATAATACAGGAATGACCGTGATACTGAGAAGAAAGAGCATATCTACTAACCGATACAATACTAGTTGTTCATAAAAAAGTAAGATCAAGTGGCATATAATATTAACTGGTAAAGGAATGAAAAACAGGCTTTGAATTTCTTTTCCTTACTTTCCTTTTCTTTTTCTAAAATAAATCATAATTAACCAGAATATTGTTTATGATACACATATTGCCTAACAGCCCATTACCTTATTTCCTTCACATAATCAAGGATCTGGTTGAAATTGGTCTTCCTCCCAATTGTGTCCCTCCATGCAGCACCCATACAAAAACGAGTGCTACCAGCCTCTTTTGCCTGTAAATAGGTAAAAGGCTTCAATTATGCTACAAGTAGAAGGAATCTTATATATGTCTCAAATTTATGTAAGCCTTATGCCTGCATATCAGTCAAGTAAACTACCAGTTGAATTTAGATTGCACGTAATAAATTTCTATAGTTTCTAGACTTTCACCCAATCAACTCTCTCTCTCCCTCCCTCCCTCCGTCCCAGTGGGTGGGTTTGTGGAGCAGGAAAGGGAGAGAGGATATGTCTAATTGTGAAATTAGATATCTAACCATACTTGTCTAGCTCAACATGGATTGCCTCGAGCTTGTGACTGATTACTTACAAAATTCAGTATGACTCTGACTAGCAGCCAGAATTTCCCTACACAAATATCAAATACAGGACGTACTCTCAGCCCCCCTCCCACTTCCTCCCCCCCCCCCCTCTCTCCCCATCAAACCAGTGCCTCAGCTCTTTCTTAGGATACTTAAGCACATTTGCATAGCACTCTCACTCTTCTCCATCCCCAGAGGACCAATATAAGAAACTCTAAACAAAGAATTCCATAAAAGAAAAGGGAAAGGAAAGGCAGAACAACTCAGCAAAGGGGGCAAACATGATGATTAGGTGAAAAAATAAAAAATAGCTTGCAATCTCTAAAGCTTTCAGTTTCAAATAATAAGAAATGAAAATTATTGGCCTTGGAATACTGCTATGCTATAAGACCTTTTCCAGTTGCATGTCTAAAAAGTTCACCTTTTTTGCTGCCTCTAGAACAGCGTCCGAATTCATAAGCTTCTGTGCTTTCAAGCCAGTGTTATATCTGGATGACTGAGGACAATATGAACAATCTTCACTGCAGCCACCAGTCTTGATAGAGAGAAGGGTACACTGCTGCACCTCCCTGAAGTTGTGAGCATGCCTATGAACTTGAGCCTTCAAAAAGCATAACCACCGGATTAATATCAATAACTTAACAAGAAGCATTGCGATAAAATACAAACTCAAGGAGATCCATCTGGCCTGGAAAGAAGAAAACTTCTTGAGGGTAAAAGTAAAATCGTTAAAAGGACACCACAGAGTTGCTCCTGTACCGTGAAACATTTGACTTTTACACTTTCAACTAAGCTTATCCCAAGCACAAATCGTAGTACAAACCCTCAGTTTGCAAAGCATCAACACTCCTATGATGGAGCATTGGTGTTCTTCAAGTATAGCAGACCAGGATTCCTCAAACACAGCCGGATGAGTGACCATCACACCATGTATTTCGACATAGGTATTAATATTAAATTCTCAACACCCCAGATTGCATGCTATATCTATTATGATCCTTTAGTTCCTAACTGGAAGGGAGTAGGGACACAGTCCTAACATGGTCAAGACATGTCAATATTTTTTCTACCCAAGATTCTAAATTTTGTAGGTACTGGCAAAAATAAAGAGAACCCAAAGTTGTAATAAATGCAACAAACTGCCACTCCATGAATCCAAAAGAAATTATACGAACAATCAAAATCAAAGCTAAAGACTTAATTTTGTTGAGAAATGGAGGCAGTACAGTAATAAAGATAGGTGGTTTAAACCAATGCTACAATGTCAACTTCAAAACTAGCCAAATGCACGATTCAGTCAAGAACATATATAGAACTTAGAAAAGTGAACTAAACAAGCTCAAACAGTCCAACTGATAAAGTGTCCCAGCTGTGTTAAAGTACAAATTAGTTCAAAGAAAGAAACTTCCCCGTTGTATCAACTATCAAGGCACAATGCACAATACCGAGACAAGTAGAAGCAGAGAACAGTTTTCTAACAGACAGTGCAGGAAAAAAGTAAAGGAAAATGCAGATAACGTACGGCGTGAAAGACGAGATCAAGAATAGGAGAATCGTAAATGGACTTTATTTCTGGCCTGGTCCAGTCATTCCTTGGCCCGTCTCTTATACTCCTCTCGGCTTCCACCGCCGCGGCGGAAGTTGCAGCAGCTGTCGAATAATTAGAAGCGTACAAGTGCAGGGGTGTCAATGGCCGCCTTATCGATCGCATAATCCACATCATTTCCAGCTTAATCTGTCTAATACTGGGTAGAACTCAAGAACTGAAGCAAATGTGCACTGCTGGTACTGAAAGGCCAACGGGAAGTCTCAGAGAAAAGGGGTCCGGGGGGTTTATGGTTGCACCTCGTGAACTCCGCAGACCGCAAGTAGTTAGCCGAACCCCGAGTGCCGAATTGCTGTAATTGGAAAATGGACTTGACAGCGAATTGAACGTGGAATGGACAAATGGGTCAAATAGCAGCAGAGGTCCGCATTCTATAGCTACCATTGAACTTTTGTCGTCAACCATTTTTCTCGACTACTTCATCTTCAATTTTTGAAAATAGACCAATTAATTTAAAATTTTTCATTTTCAAAACAACATAAGTGATGATATGGTAGAAGAGTAGTACGCTTTCCAGTTGATATAATAATAATTCTACATTGGTTTAGCAATTTTACTATATGTTTAGCAATATTTGGAAAATAATTTTCTAAAAATAAAGATAAGATTGACATCACTGAAAATTAAAAAAAAATTAATTTAAATCTTAAAAAGTAACCGCACTTATATAAGAAAGTTGCTTATCATTAAGTTCATCTAAAAATTAATTGATCATGTTGAAAGAGGAAAGTTAAAGAACAAGACTAGCATTCTTGCAATTAGAAAGTAGAAGCTAAGGTATTCATAGTTTCAAATTTTGTAATAATTTATTATCACACCACATTATAAAGCCACCACAAATAAGTGATAATTCTAATCTCCACACCACATCAATTTTACAATTATAACCTATTATTATAAAAATAAAAATTATCAAACAAAAGTAGTAATTATCTTATGATGACTGAAGTTCTGGAGAAAAAGAAAATTGAAGTTAAACAGGTCTAACCCACAAAAAGTGACATTACATCTATCTACACTACGAGCGTGATTTGAAATTAATTTGGTTTTGAATCTTTTTTTTTTTTTGTTCAAACAAATTTTTGAAAAATATGAACTGATATTCATGGATTGAAAAAACTTATCTTTATTAAAAATAACATAATTACAGGGCTCAAGAATTTGTGATTCGCATTCTTATTAGTGGATGAACTATAATTTGGATGATTTTTCAGTGAAATTGTTTGATACCAGATATAAGGAGAAAAGAATTAATAGAGATGAACAAGAATAAAGAAAAAAAAATTGATTCATATACATGACACTACTACTTCAAAAAGTTTAAGTTAAATTAGTACGTCGATTACTGAAGAGAAGAAAAGTTCGAAGCTCCGCCACAAGTTAATGTCTACTGCAGAGAAACAAATTATATAATTAAAGAGACTGTTAATTAAGAAAAAATAATGTTAAATTATTACTGTGGTTAAAGGAAAAAATTGCTAAGAAATAATTTAAAGAAGGCTATTAAAGTAAATTCATTAAGGGATATTTAAGTAAATAAAAAATATATCTTAAATTGTGGTGTAGACGATAAAGAGTTTAGTGGGAATATAATTACCCATAATTAAATACTTTAAATTTTTTAATATGAGAACCAACAAACTTTATTAATGCCTAAATTACCCATATTGCCAATATATAAGGAGAATGTAAATATGTCCATAGATATATCCATATTATAATAAATAAGCCCGTCCACGCGAACGGACTCCGATTCAACCCTTATAACAATGGAAAAATGATTTTTTAGGGTTTTAGAATCTAAATCAAACAAGGCCTATGTATTAATATATTATTACATAGTTCTTGGATAGCTAAACATGACTTGTCAATCATGCTTGGCATTTTAGAACTTAGAAGAGTTAAAATTTTTTGTTCATGTTAAATTGAACGCTCAATTTGAACAAAAATAAAAGATGGATGATCATATTGAAATAAGGTAAAACTAAATGACGAGCAAAGTAAAACTATAAAATCGGATACCTCCTGTGCAATTTTTCCTTAGGTTAAAATTTTCAATTTTTGCTTAAGCAATTTCCGGTAACATTAACAAAGGAACCAACAGTTTAACGCGGAAGTGTTCGGGCAGAAAATCAGTCGAGATTAATCCCCAAATCAGGAGTAGAAGATTAATTTGCAACTGTGTAAAGAAATCATTGAAATTTCTGTCAGAGAAGCTTCTACAGCTCGTTAATGGCGGCTGCAGAACCCTCTCCATCTCTGGACATTTTAGTGAGAGATCCAGTGGGTTTTACTATTTGGCATGGACCCCCATTCACCGATGACCAGCCAAGAATCAAGCTCGATAAAGTGCAGTGTACCAGTGCAAAATTCAGCGAGGATGGATCAAAACTCATGGTTACGAAGTCGGACTCTTTGATTAGCATATATGATTGCAAAAGCTTGAAAGAGATAAGGTCCTTGCAAGTTCCCAATGTTCTTGCAGCCAATATTTCTCCACGTGGGTATTATATTCAGACATTTCAGAAATCTACGTTCCCGCAGGACAAGAATGTGGTTGTGTGGAAGACAGAGACTGGGGATTCTGTTTATCAGCTTTTTCAGAAGAATATGACTAAAGCAACATGGTATGATTTTATGTGGTAGTGTATGATTTGAAATTGCACTTGTAGAAACTTATTCATTGGTTTATTTTGTCCTGTTTTAGGCCAGCAGTAAGGTTCACTTCTGATGAAACTGTGGCCTGTCGTCTAGTTACAAATGAGATTCAATTTTTTGACCCTGCAGACCTCTCCAAAGGAATTGTTAATCGGCTCAGAGTTCCTAGCATAGCTGCATTCGAGCTTTCAAGGAATGCTGGGTCTTATGTGGCAGCCTTTGTTCCAGAGTCTAAGGTTTTCAGTACTACTTTCATCTACGTTACTGAAGTTACTATGTGAATGGAGGATGTCTCCATCTATGTGAAGTTACTATGTGAATGGAGGATGTCTCCATCTATTCAACTGATTCTGTACTTGTTACGGGTTATTAAAAATAAAATAAAATAAAATAATTGTCTCTTTGTGATCGTAGATGCTTCTTTAAGCATCATATATAGCTTTAGCATTAGGTTCAGTTTGTCTTTTGTTGTCTCGCTTTTTGAAATTACATTTTTTTCGGGGTACAAAGTCTGACAAGGAGACCTGCATATTTCCAGCCAAACAGTATTGCCATGTAAAAGAAACTAAACTTCGAGATATTGGAGTGATAGATGAAAAAAGGAAACCTCCAAGAAGTAGACTAAAATCTCTACAAGGAATCTGAATTTGGTCGGCTTATAGCTCTAAGGCCACTACTATTTTTGCTACATTATCAGTTTACCAAATTGGATACTCATGTACTTGTCTGAGAAGTAATATTCAATGGAAATGTTTTTGATTTTATGAATTATTTCCAATTTCATAACATGCTTGAATTTTTTGGTAGACTTCCATGTAGAAACATGATTTTTAGCCTGTTTATTACCTGTAGGGAATGCCAGCCAGTGTTCAGATATTTGCTTATGGAAAGGAGTTGCAAAGTCAACCTGTTGCTAGACGAAGTTTCTTCCGGTGTTCATCAGTGCAACTGAATTGGAATTGTGATTCCACTGGGCTTCTGGTTGTTGCGCAGTCAGATGTTGATAAAACCAATCAGAGTTATTATGGGGAGACAAAATTGTACTATTTGACTACAGATGGAGCTCATGAAGGACTTGTACCACTTCGTAATGTCATCTCACCTCTGTCCTCATTCTGGTTCCTAATTGTCTGTATTTGATTGTTTGTCAAGTATCATTTTTACGTACCAAATAAGTCATTCTGGGATACTTTTGCAGGTAAAGAAGGCCCTGTACATGATGTTCAATGGTCGAGTTCGGGAAAAGAATTTGCAGTCGCTTACGGCTGTATCCTGCACTTTAAACACCCCCCAAACCCCAAAAATAAATAAATAAATAAAACCACAGAGAGAGAGAGAGAGAGAGAGAGAGATTGTATGATTGCTGATGGTATGATTGCTGATGCACAAATGGTATGATTGCTGATGCACTAACCTCATTATTTTGTTCTAGTCCCGTGTACGTTCTTTGTGGCCTTGACTAATGTTAGTTATGCCTGCAATGGTGACAATATTTGACAAGAAGGGCAAGCCTCTATTTGAGCTTGGATCAGGTCCTTACAATACTATCAGATGGAATCCAAAAGGGAAGTGTATCCTTGAATAGAATAATGATTATACTTTATCACTATTACTATTATTATTTTTCTGTTCTCTATGATTTAAATTCAGTAGCTTGTTTCATCTCAGTAATAGGAAGTGTGTGTCAATATTTTTGGTTAATCATGGTCCCCATGCTGTGTCCTTAACAATGTTTTGGTGCAGTTATATGTGTGGCAGGCTTTGGGAACTTACCCGGTGACATGGTACATTTTAATTGCTTTCTTCCATAATTTTGTATTCCAGTAGTTTCCTTCAAAATGTGTGCTTAAATATTGTCCTTTTCAGATCTTAAGCTTCATATTCAATTTATTTCTTCATTTTGTCTTATTTTTGGTCAATTGCTGCTTGAATTGCTTGTTAGCATCATTCTGTTTCCTTCTGGGGTGTTAGTTGTTACACTTGACCACATGTATAGCTTTTGTTGATTTAAATCGTCTGAACCCTATTAGAATCACCTGCCGTTTAAGAAAAAATCCATAAGAGTCTTAATTAAATTAGCAATAGTATGAATTGAGACCTCCATGTTGGTCTTCACTAGATCAAAAAAATGAGATAACTAAGCACCCCCGGGCCGCCAAAACACCAAGAAGGACAACTGACTGTTATTTTTTAGGTGAGAAGGTAACATCACATTAGAGTTACATGGCCTCTGGACTTGAATTGAAACGTAAAACATGCTTTCACATTCGGGTATATTTGCTTACAGATTGTAGCAACATTGTCATTTATGTGACTAAGCTAGCAATCTAGCATGGAGTAAGAGTTATAACATACACCTTGTCTTATTGTCTTATGGTCAGTTGTAACTATCCCGTTATCTCTCTTGTCTCCTCATTGTTTTGTATGTTCTTTGCACTGTTTGATGTCTGCACGCTTTATATTATAAAGTTAGTTTGATAGCGAATATTCTAGTTGTTATAAATGCCTGCTTTAGCATTTTGAGAGATGCTGTTTTATAAAGTTTTATGTATATTAGTGGTTCTTTTCCCTGCTCCCCATGTTCAAGTTTGTAGTTGCCTTTCAGGCATTTTGGGACTATATGGAAAAGAAGAAGCTTGGGACTACAAGGGCTGAATTATCAGTGACAAGTGAATGGTCCCCAGATGGACGGTATTTTATGACTGCCACTACTGCTCCAAGGCTTCAGGTTGACAATGGGTAAGCCTTCTCTCTTACCCTTATCCTATTATTTTCTAGTAAACAAAACAATAGAAGTGTGATCAACATTAGATTTCTATTATTCCTATGGAACATGAAAATAAACTAAGCCTCTCAGAACAAGGGAAAATGTATAATCTTCTAGGGGCTGAAAAATTATTTAGGTGTTTCTGCTTGAAATAAAAATAGCTGCTTCATTGCATCAGCAATATTCCTTTGATCCTTTCTGTTGATAAGAACTTTCAGCCTTTGGTCACTATAGAATTGCCGATGTGCTATAACTCCATCCCCAATATGGCATCTAGTGTTTTGACCTCAATGACTACATGATTGGATTTGTATGTTTATTGAATCTACTATACTCCAATATCTTAATCAGTTGCAAATATGTAATTGATGGTTATGATCTCACGCTCCCACAATCTCATTGTCCCACTTGAAACAAGGTGCTAAATTGTATTAGAGATATTATATAAATTAGGTGATGAAACTGATGTAGTTGTGTAGTGCACAAGATTATTCCAGAAAATTATACTAAGTTCCAAGTCCAATTCCTGGATATTTTCACTTCAAATCATTCAGCAAGTGAATGCAATGTTTTGGGAGATAATGTTTTCTGGCGGCCTTGACCAGAAAATGTTGCAAGTTTTAGCTGGTAATCGCCTTATGTTTTGTCTTTTTCTTTTGAAGGATCAAAATCTTTCACCATGACGGGTCATTGTATTACAAGAAGATGTTTGACAGACTGTATCAGGTTGGTGTCTTTCATTTCTCTGCTTCTTTGAATCAACTTGATTTTGTCAGCTGACAAATCATGCTTCCTATTCTCGCAGGCTGAATGGAAACCGGAGTCATCTTGATAAATTTGGCGATACTGCAGAACTTGTGCAGTCACTTGACTCTTTGAAAGTGGAAGAAACAAAAACTGAAGGTTTTACATTTCATTTACATTTTGTAAGAACAAATTATTGTATTTCTTTTAAAGGCCGGGAATCAATTATCAGTGTTATGTTCAGCCCCAGGGTCAAAATCTTCACAAGCCTCCACAAAAGCTACTCCAGTCAATCCTTCTCCTCAAAAACCAGCTGCTTATCGCCCTCCTCATGCTAAAGCTGCAGCTGCTGTACAGGCAGAGGTATGCCAAGTCTTAATCTGGTTTGAGCATAAATTTCATATTCTTCCCGAGCAATTCAAGGTTTGTTGTGAGCTTCTTAGTGACTTCGAAAGACTCTGTTAAACTGATTTGATAATAAGCCAATTGGCATGTTCAGGTTATAAAAAATTAGTTACTGCCTGTTAACCCATTCACCTCACTAAGAAGTTTGTGCAGGGACTTGGTGACAAAATTTAGAGGGGTGTTGATGAGTTTTAAAAACTAGAGCAATTCTGACCAGTGCTGACAACTTGCAGATTTTGAAGAACCGTAGGGGAATAGCTTTAATTGAGAGTCACAAACCCTTTCCTTTTTTCTCTTTTCTTTTCTTTTTAAATTTAAACAGTAGCTGTTTATTTGTACGTTGCATGCGAGATCGGAACTATGAACGCTTTAACCATCAGCCTCAAGATATATAAATGGACAGAAACTAAAAACAAAAAGCAAAGGAAAATATTGACAAAATACGAGTTATGTTTCGCTCATAATAGGACTTGTTTCCATAAAATATGAGTGTTATTATTACCTTCTATTTTCTCCTCTGTTAATGTAAATACTGATGCCCTGGCAATTGATATTTTCATTCTTACAGCTGTTCGGAGGAAGCCCTAGTGGGTAAGTACAGTTTGTGCCAACACAACTCCTTGCATGAAGCTTTCTGATTAATTATTGCATGTCACTCCGTTTGGTTATTTATGCAGAGAAATGAGCAAGAATGCATTGAGAAACAAGAAAAAGAGGGAGAAGCAAAGGGAGAAAAAGGCTGCTGAAGCTACTGGTGGAACTTGAAGTTCCATTTCTCAATTGTCCTTGTGCACGTGTAACATTATTTCCTCAGAAACTGTGTAGGCCCTTTATCATGTCATCAAAACAATTTTTCTAGGAATAATATGAATGATATAGAATTTATTACGCGGAGTTTTCTGGCAATGTTTTCCCATGAGCTTGTTTCACTCAGGCCGAGATGTAAAGACGTGAGAAATTGCTATTTACTTGACTAAGGTGACCCCCATTTGACTATCTTGTTTTTGAGTCGTTCTTTTATGGCAATTTGAAGTTCCCTCTTAACTCTAGTCTCATCCATTCAAGTTTTTATTACATAATTTTTATCTGGCACATTACAATGTATCAAATGTAAACCTCAAGACACTTTGTCATTAGGGGTCAGGAATAGGGATGGCGATGGAATAGATTGGCCATGATCCTCTCCGTGATCCGCCAAATGCTGATGAGGTTGATGCTTTGGGTAGAGCAAGGCGGAATGACTTCTCGATCCATTCATTATTTTTTAATTTTTTTCATTTATGTTAATATTTAGTAATTTTTAAAGGACCAATCGGAGCGGATCAAGTCGGAATACCTTTGACCTGCCTTGCTCCATAGATTTGCGGATCAGGAATTTCTGCGCTATTCAAGGTAGAGTTCCATTGGGTTCAGCGTGAATCAGATTTTATTTTATTATTATTATTTTTTCCCCCATCATTGGTTGGGCAAGGGCAAGGGAAAGGGAAATGGTAGTTGCCTAAACAAAAATAGACTAGAAAACCAATTTAATGTAGAGCAATGAAGGCACAATCCGTCAACAGCAATTCTAAGGCCAAAGAAACATAAGAGAAAAGGTAAATGAACTTGAGACAACATAACTCTATCCCGTCTGCACGCTTCTGTTTAGGCTTACATCTGCAACTCTGTGTTCCATGTTCCTTGAGCGCTGGGATGCTTTGTGACATGCCTCGTCTTCAGCTTTACAACCTTTCTTCCCAGTGCATTTCTAAGCCTGGTTGCAGACTGGAGTATGTCATCAGGAGTCATATTCTTAACACATACAACACGTTCATTCTTGTTTTCTGCGTGTTAAAAGGAATAGACAGTGATCAGAAATTGACCTTAGTTCTTTAATCAAAGCAAAAAAGAATTTGTAATCCTTTATGCTTGCGAGTTCTTGCCATTCTATTATCAAATTGATTGGAATACATTTTATATAGGTTTAATGTAAACTGTAATTTGACACATTTTCCTCTAATGTTCGAGACCATTTCTCTCACAATAATCAAAATCAAACTCTCATTTTCATTTCTCTATAAGAAATCATGAAAGAAATATGCATGTCCATTTCACAACCGCTTGTACTTAGAAGGGAAAAAAAAATAAAAATTAAAGAGGCAAAATAATTTTAGCAGAAAAGGCTAGTGCATGGACAAGGAAGAAAAAAGGAGATAAATTACTAAAAACTGTTAGCACCCGAGCAGGTAATTTTTCATCTACTCATTGCAGCCAAACAACCTACTCTCAGAATTATACTTATTCAGTTGGATAATTGACGATATAATAGGGCTCCCCACTCAAAGGAACTCTTCTAAGCAAAAGGTAGTCAGAGCCTATTTTCCCACACAAGACACTAGACAACCATGGCTAGACAAAGAAACTGAGAGAGAAAGTTTTCTTACTGTATAAACCCTTCAAAAATGGATGATGGCCACGATTCAGCTCAGTAAGCACTTCAAGCTGAGGATTTTTCTCTCTGAATGCTGGTAACTGAGATTCCACAAATGCCCTAAACCGGGAAAAGTGAAATTTTATTAGTCCTCAAACCAACTTATCAATTTCAGATCAACAGAGTCAATCATTTTCCTCCTACATGTATAACAGTTAAACATTCTTTTTTATGTTTCTTTTCTTTTCCCTTTTTTTTTAAGTACAATATGGGGATCGTGACTCGAACCCGGATCAAATATACCAACAAGGGGATGCCTTTACCACTAGGACAAGCCCCCTTGGTCAACAGTTAAAACATTCTTACTTGAGTTCTAAACACAGCATTGACGATTGATATATTGACTAATATGTAAACACACATGTTTCCAAGATACCGTGCCTTCTTAAAAGACAGTACCAATGATCAATGTGAACTATTTTGTGCCTTAATACCTCCTAGATATCAACTGATCACCAACTGTAAAATATAAGAACCAATATTCTTGGATATATTTCTTTGAAAATAAAAAAGTCCATTTTCAGGCACTTGTTAGATGTTTCAATTTTTCTAGGAAAATAGAATGTCAAAATGGATACACAAGAATGCATCTGATGAAAGGCATATAGGTAACCACAACTTATAATAAATAAATTAGGTAAATAGTGACGAAAGTGGCACAGATTAAACCGGTCTCTATTCCAAAATTTTAAAGGTGGCCTATAACCCAAATACATATGTGTGTGTTAGAAAAGTATTTCTTAACTCAAAAATCTAAGTCTATACAGTTTTATTTTTTGAACATGCTATACAATTTTATTGATATGAAAATAAAGTAATGCATATTCATTCTAAAAGGATTTGCTTAATCAAATGCCAGAACTCTAGTTACAGGAAGACAACTTTCTGTTTCATCTCACATTAGCTAGAAGCAATTTAATTGCTGGCAGAATCCATACAGAATGGATAATCAATATCAAACCCGAGAACCCTCTTCGAACTATATGTTTTTGATCTTTCGTGATACAAACATCATTTCCTCCTTTGGGGACAATTTGAAAGACCCAACAAACCGCAAAACTTAAATCGTATGAAAACGCCAAAGCAATTTACAAACTACAAAGCGAGAACTATTTAGATGAGATTCAAATATTTACCTGATACCTTTACTACTGCCACCCCAGTCGCAATAACTCACAATCAACTTCTGCAGCTGCCAGACACCTCTCAATGCCATTCCGCCTGTACCTCTTTCCAATTCCAATAATTAAAGGTTTTTATTCTGTTTTATTTTTCCTATTTTTTGGTTAAGAAATGTGGAGTGATGAAATGACTCTGAGGGTAGCAGGGAAGGGAATCGGGGGATATATTCCTCCTGGGTAGGTTTTAGGGTTTTTGAGACGAAGATACGACGCGCGACTGGGTAATGTTTGGTTTGAATTAAACGTACGCTTAAGTTTCAAATAATTTTACCAAAAAAAAAAAATTGTCTCAAAGTAAATAAATAAAATAAAAAATAACCCCCTGCATGGTTTTTATTTTATAGATAATTAATTTTATAAAAAGTGATTTTTTTTTTAAAGGTAATATGTAGTCTAAGCAAGGAAAAATTAAAGATTTACGTATAAATTATTTTAATAAGTAAATGCATAGATAGAGATGAGTTAGAATAAAAAATATTTTAAGAAAATCAAAACCACACTTGCCTATATTCTCAATATAATACAATGTTAAAAAATAGAAAATATTATTTATAGAAAATCTTTTACAAAATAGAGTGATTTTATTAAAGTATTATACAAAACGGTTAACTACACCTAACGTCCCAAATCTTTCATGTAATTATAGATCACTTCCCCAACCCTTAATTTTCTTTCTACGGGTCCTCAACCTTTTAAGAAATCTCAAGTTTAGACTCTAGTGACAGAAATCGTCAATTTCATTCGTTAAGGTAAGGGGCATTTTTGGTAAAATATAAAATAAAAAAGAAAAAGGGGAAGCCTTGGGGAAGCAGGTGCTGTTGGAAACGGAAGGTAACAAGGTAGGGGAGACTCACAAAAAAGGCTGCAAGAAGACAGTACCCTCCTTTTTTATATTTTATTTTTTTAGTTTTTTAAATTAAAATATTTATTTTTTTATATTTTATCAAAAATGTCTCTGACATTAACGGACGAAATTGACGATTTCTATCACTAGGGACTAAACTTAAGATCTTTTAAAAGATTGAGGACTCACAGAAAGAAAATTAAAGGTTGGAGATGTTAGGTTAACCCTATACAAAATAAACTGTCACGAAATCATTCATATTTTTATCTTTTTTGACAAAATGCCATGATGTAAACACGATGTTGTTATGACCCAATACAATGTTGTCGTTTACAGCATTAGTTTATCCAAAAAGTCATGACTTAACAGTTTTATTTTCTATTCTTTTTTCTGTTGATAACCCTAACTCAGATGATTTCTATGGAGTCATACTTTTTATTTTTTTTTTAAGGATAATATTATTTTATTGAAGCAAAACCAGTTACAAGACTCAGATCTTTAGACTAAAGATCAAAACAGACAAAAGCCAAGGAAAGCCCAAAGGCCAAACAAACAAAATAAAAAGAAAACTATCAAATCACAAGATCAGTTTTCTATTGACTTTTGAGCTCCATATAAGAATCCGCTTTGGTTCCATAGAAAAACTACTCAGTCTCATAAAAAGCCATATGTCAGAATCAATTTGAATTTGTAAAAATCATTGCCTAACATAACGTGGTTTTGACTTTGGACAATGTATCAACATCAACTAGTTAATGTACTCGTTGCTGGTAAATAAAATTCGCGTCTGCTGCATCTCACGAGCAAGGAATTAGCTATGTACGCTAGCCCAAAATTTTTTTGAAGAATTTAAATAGTTGATAGCTCGTTTTAGATGTAGAAATGTAATAAATAATGTCCTATCCTTCCTTGAGTTTTGTTGATTTGATGAATGTGGCAACTTTATTTAATCTGTTAATTTGAATGCTTTGTCTAATTCATTTATAATTTTGATAATTAGTTGACGATGTTGCTGCGGTTGTGACTTGAGACAGCTTTATCTAATCAGTTAATTTAAATTCTTTGGCTTGTTTCTACCGTATTTGGGACTTAGTTATAGATAATTGGATATAGTAATTTATTATGTTAATATACATTAAACTAAACTAATAATGAGATATATTGCAAAATTAGATGAATAAATTTTTATAAAACGTGGAACATGTTTTGCAACAAGAAACCTAAAAAGTGATGTTTGGTTCTCAATTTGAAGTCCACACTTTTTTATTTCATTTGGCAAGTCTCTGTTTTATGGTGGAATAAAATTTCTATCAAATACAATGATCATTTAAATTGAGATGGTATTGTTCTTGGCATTGTTATATATTTTTTATGTGTGGGGAGTAGAAGGGTTAAAATTAAAGTACTTTATTGAAATATTTACTTCATACCCTTTGGTATTTGTGCTTTTTGATGTTGTTGTTTAAGTTATATCCATGTGTTCTGTAGATATATTACTGTTTTTGTCTAATTGTGTTATCCTTTGTAAATATTGCAATAGCTAGCCCACCAGCAAAAAAGTTTCTAGCTACATCCCTGTTCGCAAGGTTAATAATGTTATACATCGATCAGAGTCACAGAAATTTTCACTCTCTTTCTTTTCTTGGAATTCCTGAAGATCTTTCATTAAGTTGAGAAATTTTAAGACATCCATAGATACCATAACGGTATATCTGAAGAAAGAATCTGAAAAAGAAAAGTACTCCAAACATGAAAATATCATCCTTCCAACAAATTAATTGGCTGTGTAATGCACAACTTGAACAAGCGCACTTTTGTACCACTACAGAGAGGAATGTCAGCCTCAGTTTTCCAAAACTGATGTGAAATAGAGATAGCACCCTTTCACAATATCTACGATATAACACTGCAACTAAGTTTATCGATAAACCTTTATATTAGCAAGACAACGGTGAAGAAAAATTGACTGCAAAACCTTCACCCTGCGAATCAGCATGTGAACACTAGCCCTTGAATTTGATACTGTGGGTTATGCTTGCATTAATACCAGTTGTTTCCCCACCGTAAGGACCGGTCTGCTTCCTAATCGGACGTACCTGCCCTGATCTGCGTGTGACTGCCTTCTCGTGTTTCGTCTGAGAAAGAATGGTAGAGACCGGGTTAGTCTTATCATTCAAAAAGATCAGATTGTCCTAACAAATTCAAATGTTCCCATCAAATACCCTGTATTTCTTTCTGGGATTCTTAGTCAGCTTCTCACGAGCACGTGTCAGCCCCCTGTTCTTTTCCATCTGTAGAAATTGGAAGTGAAAATATAGTTAAAAACAATTTCGAGAAATAATGAGCAGATAAAAGGGAAAAATTAAAAATCTTTTGAGCCCTTTGAATTTGTGCTTACTTGATAAGTGATCTGACGCTTCCCATCAACAGTTTCTTCTGGAAAAGATGAAGGCTGTGCGATTCTGTACAAATAAAATCTCATTGGTCAGAGTAAGCATATATGATAAATATTTGACTTCACCAATGTATATACAATTTCGATACCAAAGACCTGAAACTAAAAAGAGAGAGGATATATGTGCATGTGCATTCTAGTGAGCAAATAGACAACCATTGCGGGTGAAAGGAGGGTCTGTAAGTAATGAATCAGCTGAAGCCAGGGATAATACACAAACGTATACAGACAAAAATCATTACTTATTTTTCTTCCCCTGCTCAGTCTGCATGGTCTAATCCCACCACAAGAAACATCCCTCAAGTGTTTTTGCACATATTAAGTACCTCAAATACTTGTCAGCTTTTGCAGCAACCTTAGCAGCATGCGTCCTTTCCACTTGTCCGTAGTATTCCACATCTGAATCTGCATCACTATCCACACCACCACCAGCATCTCCTTCACTTGAAAGAGCACCAGGCTCATCTTCAGCATCATCAACAGATTTAATTCCAGCTCCAGCCAGAACTCGTAGCTCATATTTTCTTCGCCGTTCTCCAATATCATCCCGTTTAGGTATATCGTCATCACCAGAAATGACCTGTAAAGCAATATGTATCGAAATAAAACAGAATATAAGGTTACCTCAGAGACTGCCACTAAAATTTTCAGGTAATTAGCCAATAAAAGGATATATTGAAACTTAGCTGTGACTAGAATGATGTGTAAGAGAATTCAGATAAAATTTGGTACGGTAAGCAAATTTACTATAATTCAGTTTTACTTGCATGGTTTTTAAGACAATCAAATTTTACCACACTTATTGAAATCAGTTTTTTCCTAGAGGTCACCATTTTCTATATTCTAAAGCAGACAATTCCTCACAGTTCCTGAACTGAACAAGCTGCTCTTTCATTATTTTTCACTCGCTCTATCAACGTTAGAGATTTGCTGCCTCTTCAAGTACACGTCCATATTTGTTACCCAAAAGGCCGTCCCACTTTCCATAGTTAACTTTGTCTCAAAAAGGGAGCTTTCTCGTATGGTTGCTTTAACATTTTTCTATGCATTGTTTCACTTCTAAAGACCATCTACTAAAACTTGTCGTATTTATATCTTAAGGCAAAAGGGGTTTCCAGAGCAAGAACCATTAAGATCCATACCTTCTGTTTATTTGTCTGAAATGCCAGAAGCTGGGAGAGTTTACTTGATGGTGGTAGGCTTCCCTCCCCATTACTCTTCATATGAGCAGCCCCATCTATTTCCATAGCATCATCATCAAAATCATCCAGCGTCTCAAGTTGTCTATTGAATTAAGAAATTGGTTTGTTAGTGCTGGCGATTTTATACAACTAATCCATCAATGAAGAAAACATGAAGATGTAGTCAAGGCAAAGTTTTACCCATTCATTGGGTTCAGGCGCTTTTTAACCCTATTATCAGCCTTTGGTGCAATGGAACTGAAAACACCATTTTTCTTCAACTTTTCCTCGAGAGCAGCCCTTAATTTTAACATTTGTAAGCTCTGCTCTCCAACTTGCTTATCCTGCAACAGTTAATATACATGTATGCTACATAAAAAACCAGTTCGATTGTTCTACAAGAAGTAACTCAACCACAATATTTTATTGGTTGAACGGCTATATGAGTTCATGACAATTGATATGGGGGGAAGAAAAAAGAAAGAGCAAAAAAAGAAAAAAAGAGGAGGTAGTTCTTAAAAAACTCTGCCATGACTTACTTGAGTCTTGTCTTGTGATTTCTTGCTCTTGGAACTTCTCGAGGCATCCATCTCAATCAACTCCAGGGCCTCTTTGGGCTACGATTTATGACAAGAAAGGCAAAATGAAATAAAAGAACATTTATAAAATAATATTTCAAGCAGAAAAGGGGCCAAAAAAAAAAAAAGCAGTAGTACAAAAACAACTATTAGGAACTAGAGCTGAGTTCAAGAAAGAACTACCTCATCTAACATGTGCTTCTCAGAAGACACCAGGGAGACCTCACTTTTGGCGACAGGAATAGGTTCTATCTCTTCATCCACCTTTCTAGCTGTTTCAGCACTCGCAATCTTTTTAACAATGTCCTCCAAATCAAAAGGAAGCTTTTCATCCAATTCTTTCATCTGCCGCCAGAAAAAAGAAGGGAAAACCCACAAGGTTGCGTAAAAAAGCAGGTCAATGCTAATCTTTACGGAAAAAGATAAGCAGCAAAAACTTTAATGCATGAACTATAAAATGAAATCTGGGAAGCAGACAGCATCAGAAATAATATGAAGCACCAATATTCATTTCCAATTAGTGGGAGCCATTAGAGATTTAGAGTTGATCCAGTAAGTACGATGTCTACATGTAAAGTTATAAACAAGGATCGGAAAGCATAGAATTGATCAATTGTGGACGGTGGCCATTCTAAAAGATGCCCACTTGCAAACGATGCATCACCAAGTGTCGCACTAGTGAAGAACTGAAGAAGTGTTTAAACTTTGGGACACTTGGCAATGTATTTTGGAAGTGGGCATTGTAAGAAATGCCCACTGTTAGACTTCATTATCTATCTTAGAAAGCAAACCTTGCATAAATGGCAAATGATATCCTAAAATATGACAGCAACAAGTTATGAAACAACAATTTAAACATGACAAAGGAAAATCCAAAAATCTAGAAAAGATCTCACAGTTTTTTACCTAATATGCAGAGGAAGCTATTCTAAAAACAGAAGTAAATTTTGGGGAATCAATTTAAATTTCTGTGATACTCCCTCCGTCCCATAAAAACAAGCTCATCTCTATTTTCACATAGATTAATAAATTTTGATTAATGTTATTGGAAAAGTAAGACTTTTATTTTATTTTATTTTTAATATCAACCATTTAATTTGAGTTGATATAACAATGTACAATAAATAAAGCTATATTAGGATATGAAAAATTAATTACTCTCTGAATAAAGCAAGTGGCCCATGATGTGGGGCAAACAGAAAAGGAAAATGAGCCTACTTTTATGGGACGGAGGGAGTAATTGACTAGGAACCTCTAATACAGAACATAAAGTATTTCCGTACATCCAACACAGATTATGGAGAAATTACAGGAATTGTACCAGTAGCAGGCTCATCCTCTTTCTAATGAAGGCTAACCAACAGGCTCTCCTTTGTTAGCAATGAAATAGTAAGATATCAAACACAAAGTCACAGCTGACTGTTGCAGTAGTTCTTTCCTTAGGAGAAAAGAATAAAAAGATTGCTCCTAAAGGTTTGTGTCTATTGTCCGACCTATACAGGATTTAAGATCAGAATATTCACTGACAACTTCGATAGGAATTCGGAGCACAAAAGGATTTATCACCCTGGAGATGATTTCATGATTAGATCACTGGCCCACTGAGACCTGATAGTTGAGTACAAGGGTGATCCTTCCAAAGTTAACGCACTGATTCCAGTATATAATTACATGGGAAGCTTACCACTAGAAGACAGGTAAATATAGTTTAAGAGAGAGAATATTAAAACAGGGTAAAGAAAAGCGTGCGGATAAGAGAATAATGAGAATGAAAGACCTTATCCAATAAATTCTTGATCTCCACAAGACGAGAAACAACTGGATGATCACGGACCGGTTGCCCTTCAGCCTTGAGAAGAAGATAGAAGGTTATGGCTTGGCAATAGCACTGCAACAGAAGCTGCTTGACCTCTATATAATGCATCCCTCCCTTCTCTGCATTCTCCTTTTCTCTAATCTTCACAAGTACGTAAGCAAATAAATAAACAAATCTAGACTAGACAGACAGACACAACCTAATGAGCAATGATGCTCATGTTATGCTAAGCAACTGCTTCCATGACATTTGGTTGATTGCTGTGCAATACTCAATGTCCTTCACTACACACCGCCAACTAAATGCCATGAAAGCAGTTGCTTAACATAATGACCATCGTTGCTTATTAGGTCATTTTTATATATATAATAACACCAGTTACTCATAGCTGTCTCCTATCAAGTTTACGCAAAAACAAATCAAAATATTGCAAAGCAAGCCCACAAAAATCCTTACGGTTGGTTTGATATAGATTTTTCAAAATCAATTCTCACTCAAACTCATTTTCAGCCATACATTTATCCATTAAAATAATCTTACATGTAAATTCGTAACTTTTCCTTACTTTTCAACTAAACACTCACCCCGAAAATCACTTTTTTACGAAATCAATTCTCAAAAGTCTAAATCAAACACACTCTTAATGACCTATAACCAATTATACTGCAATTTTGACAAGCAATTACAGGGCCTCAGACAAAATTTTACCAGTTATTGACATGGATCTAAACCTACTACTAGGCCAGCCTCGTATCTGTTCTTCCGGTTGGAAAAATGGGCAGGTTTCTTTTCTAAACCTTCAATACATTCTTCTCCTCACACAAAAACGCATACTGGGAGTTTTTAGGTGAAGGCAAAATCCAAGTTGACAAGACTTCCTAAAATACTATATATATCAAGCTTTTTTGTTTGGTAGCGATGGTCTTAATAATTAACCGCAAACTTGCTGCATTAATTTGGATACAGGGGGCCAAAAAAAACGGAAAAAAGAAAAAGAAAGGCAGACAAATTACATGTAAGATGAGTATACCTTGTTCACAACTGGATTAACGTTCTTTTCAAGCTGCTCAAAAGCGTCATTGAGCTCTGACAAAAGACCAACTAATTCTGGAGCAGAGCTGTAACACAATTCATGTAGGTAGCCCGTGAACACCATCAAAATGAGAACCAGAGAGAGAGAGAGAGAGAGACTGTTGAAATGTATATGCTGTGTTCCATGCATTTGAAGTCTATAAAAGCTAAACTTCGATAAAATAGAATAAATCTTATCACGTAATAAATAAGGGAATAGTTGGACGAACAACTGCTCCATGTTATCATCTTGCCGAAATTAATTCGCCATGAAGGGGGAGGCAGCGCCAAAAGTCCCCATGAATTGCACTTTATATTGGACAGGGCATCGGATCAAAATCATCCCTTTTACAAAAGATAATGGCCTTCCATCGTTTTGCTTTTTCCAAAATTAATCATCAATCAAATTCATTTTCAACCCCTTATTTACTCATTAAAATAATCTTGCACATAAATTCGTAACTTTTTTAACTTTCCTGCCACACAAAAACCACACATTCTCCCAAAAAATCACTTTTAGAAAATAAATTATACAAGAATTAAAACCATACACCCTCTGCATTACTTATTGAAACAAAACTACACATTCTTCCTACACATTGCTGAACAATCAAAATAGAGATTCTAAATGAGTGTTCAGGAATAACCAACCGGTTTCACTTTTCATTATCTTACCAGACAACTAAAACATTATCATTGAAAGTATTTTACTTGGTTTGATTTTATGCTAATAAGGTTGTAATCCAGGCCCAGGTAGAAGTGGCATTCAACTCGACCAACTATACGCTGGAAAAACTAAACAAATTAGTAGAAATTCAATATGACAAAACTTTCAAGTTACATGTGAAGAACAATAAAAGAGGACAACCAAAGGCAGTGCAAGTGCAAGCTGACCTGTATACAACATCCATTTGTTCTTCCTTTGTTAAAGCATTTAAGTCTTTCTTTACAACCTCAAAATCAGCGCCGGCTTCATCATTGATTTCTTTGTCAAGTGAAGCTTTCGATTTGAGCTTTCCTTTGTCCAATATTTCCTGAAATAGAAAAACAAAGAAGAAACACTTATATTGTATTTCAAATTGTCAACACTGCGTGCAAGACAGTTATTAAAAGGTGATCTCTTGTATATTTGTCACCTCAAACGTGGGTTCCCTGTCACTCTCATCGTGTCTATGATCCTCAAGGCCAAAGTCCTCCATAGTTAACTCTTTTGCTCTTTCACTCTGCAATTTCAGCACTGCTGCTTCCTCGTCTGCAGCATCCTCGTCGTCACTTGATTGTGGCTTTAAGTTACAGAAAAGGGGGAAAAAGGTTAAAACTACAACACTCAACATATGCTGCAAAATCTAGTACAAAAAGTACATCTCTACAAATGTCCTCAATGGTATATTGAGTCCACTGTGAGCGGGTTTAAATGCAGTTAGCAGTGGTAGAAACAAAAGTTCAAGGTAGAAAACCAAGAGTTGATGGAAGAGTGATAAAGAGAACAGGAGTTGAATGTTTCTAGTCATCAGCAAAGTAATGGACAAAATTATATAAATTAGCGATTACATGACTATGAGAGTAGGGATGCAGCAAGAAAGAAATAACTGGATAAACATGCCAGAATCAAATAGTTAAGATGTGAAACAGGGAACCTCGTGCATTATTTCACTGAAACCCATTAGCTAATTTAAAAAGGCATCTACTTGGGGGCAGAAGGGAAGCAAAGCTTCGATGAGTTTCCTCATTACATCACATCATCTAAAGCAGCTATATAGAGAAATCAGAATTAGGAATGATTTTGTAGATAGGGAGATGAATACTGTTAATTTACACAAAATAGATACTTAGAGTACACAAAATTTGAGGAAGGGTTCCTTAAATAAAAAGCCTAAACCAAATTTAAATAAATGGAAAAAGGATGTATGTGTACTTAAATATATTTCCACAATCACTTCTTTGCATCCACCAACCATATCCAAGTCAGCGTAACAAAATTTGCTTCTTTTTATGTTGTTTTTTTTTTTGGTAGGGAGGGGGGGGGGCAAATGTCCTGAGGAGAAGGTACAAAATTAAGGGGTTTTCCAATACAATAATGGTATCGTCAGAAGCTCAGTCTTAAAATCTCAAGGGAACAGGTGATAAAATGGCATATATGGTTTGGCTTATATGACATTATTCCAGTCAATTGTGAAAAATCACTTACATTATTTGATTGTTGAATTTTGTGAGTAATCAAGTAACAAATTACCGACATTAACTTATACCAAAGCCTATAACTTACCAGGTGTCAAAATAATCATTTTCCAATCTAATAAACTGTAATCCAAAAATAAGCATTAAATCAACAATCATCTTATGCACAATAAGGTGGTCATTGAAACTTGGCATGAACTTGTTCAAAAATTTACAACTCCTGCAAAATAATTTCAGATGCTACGCCTTACATAGAGTTCAAGGTATTAAGTTGAACAGGGTAAAAGCAGTAGGACAGACATTCAGTTCATTTGTTCCACACAGCTGGTCCGTAAAAATGGTTTCCAAGCTTGATGGATCTATAACAGCCTCCTTAACTTGCATATATAGAGCTCTTAGGAGGCTTAATTTGCTTCTATTAAGGAGATAAGATTAATAAAGTAACATTGTATATAAAAGAACATTCAAAGAGCCAATTGATAAAAATATCTCTTCACCTACTTTATCAATAATCAATGCAACATTATTAAAGGACACAGTCGATTTGTAGAAGATTACCTCATAGTCAACATCAGCACCATACATATCCTTCTTTCTCCCCCAAACAGATCGGAAGAGCTCTTTTCTTCCTCCTCTTCGGCATCATCAAGCATTTCATCTTCTACCTCCCCAAATTTAGCCCTCAGATATTTTTGGGTCCTTACAACTGCACATATCAAAAAGTTTTTAGGACAATATGCAATTTTCGTGCAAAGAATAATAACAACTTCGGTGGCTCATAACAGAAGAAAGCAAAGTTCGAAAAGACGAAAATATGCCTCGAGGCGTTTTTCCTTGATGAGGCAAGGCGTACGCCTCAAGGCGATTGAAGCGTAAGCCTCTTGACAAACCGATATAAATAAGTTTGAACGTTGGAAAACAAATAACTTATTTCAGGAAAAGAAAAATAAATTGATCAAAATTCTAGTACGTACATCATCACATGTAATTATGAACAATCTCGTAGTTAACAGAACATGAGTAGTTAGCAAGAAAAAGGGTAACATGCCTCTTGAATATCGATATTTCTAGTCGAAACGCGACAACTTGTTGTAGAAGAAACAATAGAAAAACAAGAAGATAAATCTATATGATGCGAACTTCCTTGTTTCCAAATTCCAACTTATTGGGTTAAATTTTTGAATTGTTAAACCAAAAAATAAATAATAAATAAAACAATCAAAATAGGATGCCAATTTAGAGGCCTATGCTTCTTGAGCCTTGAGGCGCATGCCGAAAGGTGTAAGCCTCTAAGGAAATTGCCTCAGAGTAGTGCCTCAAGGCACTAAACAACTGTCTCAGGCCGAGGCGAGCCTCCGCCTCGCCTTTTTAAACTACGGAAGAAAGTGAATCGGCTGTTTTCAATTATTATGAAATAAACTGTAAAAAGAATCACATTTGTCACGCCTGGTGTGATCATATCATAACATAACATTAACAAAGCATGCATCAGTGATGAAATGTAAAACTTGGATAAAAAGGGAAGTATTCTAAGCAAGGCCATTAATAATTATCATGAAAATATCTCAACAATAATATTTTTTATTTCTAGCTCAAAATACAATATATGCAGTGCTTTCGGTATGATTTGATCACTTTGTGTTCTGTGAACCAACCAATAATTTGATAATTAGCCACACGGAAATACATATTACTCCCAGTTAGGTGCCTACTTTCATTTCAAAATAGAGTTAAAATGAGTGGTGACGAAGTAGTTACTTGAGGTTCCCACGAAATATGTGGATGAAAGTAGTTAGACGAATTTCTATTTTTTAAACAAAAATAAAGTTAAAATAGAGTTAAAATAGAGTTACTTTCATTTCAAAATAGAGTTAAAATGAGTGGTGGCGAAGTAGTTACTTGAGGTTCCCACGAAATATGTGGATGAAAGTAGTTAGACGAATTTCTATTTTTTAAACAAAAATAAAAACTGAGCATGGACTTAAGCAAGCTAAGCAAATTCTCTTACTCTTGGCTGCAAGGCCAGTAGGACAGGAATCCTCGTCGTCATGGTCATTCTCAAAATCCTCATCACCATCATCCTCATCCTCATCTTTATCTTCCTACTTAATGATGAATCCAAAATGCAAAGCAGTAAGAAAATAAACTCAACCAATATCAAGAGCAAAATACCAATCATTTACAGGAAACCAGAAAACTTGCAGAAAATTAACAACAAAGGGGAAGAGGAGGAGACACAAACTCAATAATTCTATATGATTTAGCATAATTTGTCTTGATCTTTCCAAGAGACTAATTATTCGGAAAAACTTATATTAACTAGTAACATGAAGAAAAGAATCTATTCAGTTACTAATCCCCAGACTGGAATGCATGAATTTAGTCTAATAATCATTAAGGAAAAAACTCTTCAACGTTAATTAATAAATCAAATGAACCCCTCATTCCCAATTTTCCCCATAAAAAGAAATCAAAAGCTTCTTCACTCAATGCAACTAAAGGCTAAGGGGAAAAAAAATCAATATAACCTCAAAATCCAACACAGGGATCTCAGCATCTTCATCTGATTCTCCGATATCATTATTTATATCCAGTGGAACAATATCCCTCTGCTTGTGGACTACATTTAAAAATAAATAAAAAATGATTAAACAAAATAAACAATGATTTCACCTAAACAAATCTGCAAGCAGAGAAGGAGGCACATACAGGCATCAATATCGTCGTTCATCATGTCATCATCAGAATTGAATTGAAATTTTTTCTTCTTGGAAGAGATACTATCATCCTTCTTCTTGTATTTCCCTCCTTTTCTCCCCATTGTTTGCACAGGTTGTGTGTATATGCTTGTTTGTATATATTTAGGGCTGAGCCTGAAATTTCAGACTTCAGTCGAACTTTATAAGTTTGGCACCCATAATCTGTGTACATTTTTTTTTTTTTTAATTAATTACTTTGTAAGAGTTTTGCATAAACAAATCTTAAGTTTAAACTCAAGTATAAAAAAATAAACAAAATGCAACATCCAAAATAAATAAATATAAGGGCCAAAAGTATCCGAAATTGTGGCTTAAATTCTACACACCTGTGCAAACTGATCCAGCATAAATTTAAATTTATGTGTTTGTGCAATCGACTAATATTCATCACTATGTGAGCCTGTGCAAATTGAATAGAACTGATGCCGTGCTCCAATGGAGCAAATAATACAGCTAGTCAATCAAGCTTATAATCTGAATATACAATTGATCTGCAAGCATTAATTCCATTAATTTTGAGAAATTCCACTAAATATCTTAAATAAGAACAAAGAACGGTTGGCTAATGGATCAACCATGTAAAATTAGCGTTGAAGGGAAATAGAACTTTTTGGTGGGAAATTCTTTAATTATTTTAGAAGAATTGTCAAAATAATTATACTATAACGCACCCAAAAGATTATAGTGTTTTGATTGAATGGTGTACTTTCACTTTGAAACGTTGATAGCCTTGTCATTTATCTCATTTGAATTCACCTCTGAGTTTGAACGTGTAATTAAATCATATATATATATATATATAATAATCAGTTGCATTAAAATTCGGGGGCGGATCCACCTAGGGTACAGTGGGTAGTTGCGCGAACTTGGCTCTTAGTCGTAGTTAATTTACTGATAACTACTGGGGTGGACGGTTCTAGAGGCAATGGTAAAAACATAAACAAGCATAACAAAAGTTCAGTACGGACATTGGCAGAAAATCCTGGCGCATAACAAAGATTGTCCTAAACAAAGAAAAATGATATCAACTTCATATTAGCTAGAAGGAGAGAATGAATCTCGAAGGAATCTTATTATTGCAGCAGCTCCTTCCCCGGAATCCTCAAGTACATATAGATAAATCTAAAATCTACCTACCAAGTTTGCTGATGAAGAATAGTAGACACGAATTACCTTAGTAGAAATCGGAGCAACCCAATTGGTCTCCCCTTCCTCCTTAAACCCTAAATAAATTGTCCCCGGTTTTGAGCGCAGACCCACGGGACAAAACGCCCGGGTGGGCGGCTACCAAATTCCAAACAAGCCCATCTCAAATTGTAAAATTGGCATTTTGAGTCAAACGTTTTTCTTTTTGCACATTCATCCTAGTGGCATTTATGTGGTTGTTTCTCTCATTATTAGAAATGAATTGTAACCTATATGTGTGTCTATATAATATATAATATATAAAAGGAGGACAGTTTGTTGTACCTCTTTATCACAATTTTCCTGCCCATTTTTTATGTAACGTCTGCTGTTAGATTTTTTAATTCTTTTTCCTTTTTTGGTTTTAGATACCTCACTTGCATATTGTAATCCCTTTTTTAGAAGTGTGTTTTTTGTGCACATTTTTTTTCTAATTCTTTCCTGATTCAAGGGCTTTGTTGTTTGCTAAAATAAGTTTGACGAATATAATCTCGCTAGACTTCTTGCGGGAGATCAAGACTATAATGCATGTCAATCTTCTAGTGAATTATATTAGTTAATTGCAAATCACTAATAAGATAAGTAGATAGAGAAAATATACTATTTATTTGGGGTAGTGGGTTAAAAAAATGGATCAGATAATGTTGGATTGAGTTTTTCATTTCTGTTCAATCTATATAATTTTTCCTTTTTTTTTATTTTTGCCACTGAATTTTTTGCTTCTGCATGTTCTGTTAGTTTGGTTTTTTCTCTCTTTTCTTAATTTTTTGTCGCTTATTGATTTGCTATATATCTTTGTTCAGAAGGAGAATTTACAAGCAGTACACACCCGTATTGGCGAAATCGAAGAAAGTGGTGAAATCAAAGAAATAGGAGATACTCCTTTTTGTTGTTCTTTTTAGTTTACTGTTTCGATGATTGGTGGCTAGAGGAAAAAATATTGTTGATTTTTTCCCCAGATTTTGCTTGAAGGATGATCTTTTGGTATGACAATGTTGTTGATTTTATTAGAGTTATCATATTTGTAGATATGAGCTTACTTAATTTCTTACACGTTGAACGCTTGGCAGTATCTCATTTTTCTATCCATCACATCACATTCAAATCAAAGGCCATCACATGAACACATACATGTGTGTAAAATTTTAAGTAAAACTTTTAAATAGAAATAGAATTTTCCATTTTATTATTTTGAGTGGAAAAGTCTTCCCTCACATTACCACCCGAATTTTCATCACCCTTCATGCGTCTTACGGGATTATATCACTAGACACGCACTTGACAGGTAATAATTAGACAATTTATAAGTAAGACAACCCATGTGAAAACAACTCACACGCGTAGTTGTCCAATTATCACCCGTTACATGTGTTCGTATGGTGATCAATTTTTCTACAACCTTCTCCAACTTTTCTATTTATTTGAAATTTCACTATAATCTCAGTTTTTATATATCCTTTTTTTTTTTTGGCAAATGCATAATTCACGTAAATTTGATGCCGACTAATTGTTCAAATTATTATAATTTATATTATTGTGAGTTTTTCTTCCCGCGCAATACACGGGTGAAAGACTAGTAAAATAATAATGTGAAATAAGTAGAGCATTTATAATAAAAGTTTGAAATGTGCTGTTATCAAATTGTAAATTTGGCATTTTGAATCTTTAAACGTTTTTCTTTTTGCACATTCATCATGGTGGCATTATGTGGTTTAATTCTTATTACCGACAATGAATTATAATAAAGTGAAAGAAGTGGTGGATATTTAATGAAAATTTAAAATATATCATTATAAATAAATAGTTATCAAATTAATAATAAGTGAATATATAATGTGGACTTATAATAATGAGAATTAAATAAAGCACTTAAATATCTTTGAATTGTGCTAAAATATATCTTATGATAATAGGCGAAACAATTGTGCTAAGAAACAAAGTTGAGGACTGAAAGTACAAATAATTTTAAACGTTGAGGATCGTGAATGCAATTCTTGTTTTTCTGAAAGCCCAATCACTTTTTACTCTGGGAAATGATAAAAGACGAAGTGCTCGTCGAGGGAACGGGGCAAAGGATATGGAAATGCTAGCCGTTAAACCACCCGCCCCCTTCTTTAATATATATCCCACGGTGAGTTATTCACTCAGTTTATTCTTCTAGCAATGTTTGTTCTAATAATTTCAGATAGTTTGTTATTGGACTACCGACTCATGCAATGTACGCTGATCGAAGGGAGAGATCAATTTCCAGGGGAAAAAAGGAGGCTTTTTCGTTTTTCCTTTTTAAATATTATAAGCTTCAGGAATATGACAGTTTTTTTCAGAGACCAATTTCTATGCCAATTGAAAGCTTACTGTGTGGATGTAATATAGTTCGCACGAGAAAGTCTTTGTCCTGACTCTTTTAGATTCTTATGGGCGCATCAATACAGCTTTTGGCATATAACTTGCCATCTTAAAAACTGAAGTTGTTAGTTAGAAAATTCATGCTTTACTGTTGCTGTCGCTGTTGCTATAGGATAAGAAAAAAAGATTCTAAGTGTTGCATAATCGTTTGTATTTTCAGAAGTAATCAATTAAGAACTAAGCATCTATGTGGTGGTGGCAGCGTAAACCGTGCAGAAAGCATTGGAACTAATCTGGAACACAGTTCTGCCTTGATGGCTTCCGCATTCCTCGTGCTTTACCTTTATCCCTAGCCAAGCCTTTCCACTGTTAATTGTTGCTGGCACTTTAGCAAATATATATATATATATATATATACACACACACACACACACACATATATATATAAGTAATAATAACAATATTTTAAACCCTCTTGGTTTTCTTTTCATGTTAAAATCACCCATATGGCTTCTGTATTATCTCATCTCTGTTTGGTGGTTATGTCACCGTGTTTTGTTATTTTAAATCCTTTTTGCTTTAAGGAACTTTGAGGCAATACTTTTAGCAGTATTTAGGCCTTCTTGAATCTTGACATTTTAGTTGCTCTTTAAAATCATTGACCCATAGTTCAAACGACGCATCAAGTTTAAAGCATTTTCTGAGGCAAAATAGTTACAAACTTGCTTGTTTGTTTAACAGTTCAAAACCAAGAAGCAATTCTCAGATCTCAGTATCCGGTGCCTTCCTTCTAAAACAAGATACATATGTGTTAATATGGTATATGACTCACAGAGAGTTCTTCTCAGGTATTTCTTTATCCCTATCTTAACTTTTGCTAGTTAAAGTTTAATTTATCTGAGTTTGTAGCAGACTAGCATCCTTGGAGGGGCAGGATACCTTTTAGAGCTCCATTTGGTAACCAAAACATAATGTCTCTGTTTTTCCTTTCAAATATTGGAAAAGTAAAATGTTTTCTCGAAGCTAACTACTTTTTTTATGAATACAGTTTAACTGGTAGAAAATTTTGAATACTTATTGTCTAATTCCCAATTTCAAGAGACTGCTGCTTTATACTTGATGAAGATCTAGCGACCAATTTATCCTAAGAGTTCATTTCTGGACTGAACCAGATCTTTTGATATTAATAGACCGTATTCTCTTCCTCTCATGCTTATCAGAATTCTTTTGACCTCTCTGCAAGAGGGGACTCTCTTTAGACCCCTTTTTTGTTTCTCGACTTTTCATCTCTCACTTTTATATATCTCTCAAAGTAATGCAGAGGGCAGAGTACATGTAGCTGACAAATGAAAGCTGCTGTTTATCAATCCCATTTAATACCAAAAAATATAGCAGACCCGTCCTCATGCATAAAAATCATCTCCCGATGTTTTAAATGATAATCCTCGAAGGTTGAATTTCATCTTTCACGCTAAGATCATCTGCTTCTATTTTGCAGGACCACTGGAAAGTATTTATTTGCCATTGGAGCTGCCTCATCAGGTGCAAACTCAAGTCTTTATTGTTTCTATATGATTTGCAGCTTTTTAACGTGTGCTCTTCCGATCTGCATTGCTGGCTTTTGTCTGATAGTTCTAGTTAGCAGGTGTGAAAGACATTGAAGCTTCTTCTCAACTTGAGGAGTTTACCATTACTACCAGCAATGTTGATAAAATTGACAAATTAAAGGTGCAGAGATGACTCTTTTGCATCATGGTTGTCTTTTTTCTTTTTATGATATTTCTGAAAATATACATTTATTATAACCGTATCGCAAAATGGATATTGAATATGTTGATGTCTCAAAATGGTTAAATGTTTTGAGATGAACAAAACTTGTATTCATGGGAAAAAATTTATCCAAATATTCCTCCCATTTATTGGATATTGATTTACTTAATTTATGCTTTGTCTAAGGTAAATGTGGAAGTATCCGGCGCCAAGACCCAACAAATCTTTGATAATGTTTTCTCCAAGATGGTTGATGATGCTCAGCCAATTCCAGGATTTCGAAGAGTAAAAGGAGGTATATGTTACTTATCTCTACGCACCCGCTTGTGTGTTTATGTATATGTGTTTTGTTTGTTTCTTGCACGAGTTTTTATCATTTTCTTGTTTATATTTCGGAACTGATATGTGATATCTCCAACGGCATCATCCTCCCGGCTCAAACAATTGGGAACTTCCAGGAAAGACTCCTAATGTAAGTCCTTTCTGGCCTTTGAGCATTATTCTTGTTAGCTGTAGTTACATAATGTTCTGGAGGTAGCTACGGATTTCGAGTGCAAACATGCAATATGGTTTTGAAATCTGCCCATTGGTTATATAATTCCTTTCGAGCTACTTGATATTATGATTATCGCAATCTGAAAGGTCAGAATCTAGTTGGGTCTTTTTGTATTTACTATTTGATGCATCATTTTATTCCTGCCACCGCACGGGAAGAGTCCCTTTCAAGCACTTCCTGGAAGTTTTGTTAAAGAACTTTCCTCCTATGTGGCATACATGGATGCATGCCATGTGGATTTAAAATACACATGGTTTAGGTTTGAAATACACACGCCACGTGGGGTGGGAAGTTTTTTAACAAAACTTCGGGGAAGTGCTTGAAAATTTTCCCATACGGGAATTCTTCGTTGAGTTCATTCTCATGCATTAGTTGGTAGCACCACTAACTAATAGTTCTGTGGGTGGAATGAGTGGTGGAGATTAATGAATGTTTGACAGGTCTGGTTCAATGGTAGGTGAAATTATAATGATTCTCAAACACCCCTTTAGATTTCTGATATCTTCGGGATCAGCTAACCTTACTCTTCTATTGCTATTACATTCTGTGGCAAATAGATACTCCTTACTGTCGGGTAAGTTGCAATAGCTTACTCATCTTTTAGATAAGCGAGGAAAAAAATTCAAGTTTGTGCCTTTAGTTCCGTAATCTCAATAGTAAATACATTGCATTTTCATGTTTGTGGATGGTCGTAATTCTTGATACTGGAAGCAGTTGCAGTCTTGTAATTTGAAGCGTGTTGCTGCATTTGTGCCTGGCAGATACCTCGGGATATTCTCCTGGAAATTCTAGGTCCCTCAAAAGTTTACAAGCAAGTAATTGAGAAAGTAATTAACAGTGCGATAGCAGAATATGTGGCTAAGGTAGATTTCTCTGCCATAATCATTTGTTTGATTTATTTCATCCGCACCATTTTCATGAAACTGCAGAAGTTTTTAGCCAATGTGTAGTTTAGTTTTCCTTGATTCTTGACTGTTAAGTGCTTGCAATCAAATTTCAGTATCAGTTGAGAATTCATCCACCAAGTTAGGAACTAATGTTATTCACGAGGGTGAGGGGAACTGTGAGATAGAGTAACACACTATATTGACTGTCAAGATGATTACATCGCTTAAAATGAATCGGGCATACATATAAATTGCTAGGAATCAAATCTCTGTTAATATTTTCAGTGAGTTTTAACCATCTCCACAGGTTAGTAACCAAAGTTAATGCATTGAGGGTGAAAGAAAGAATGAAACTCACTTTATATTGATTGTCAAGACAATTGCATTACATGAACTGTGTCAGGAATATATAGAAATTGGATATTCTGTTACTCGATTTTCACGAAAATGAGTTCCAGATAAGTCCCTTTTTCCCCATATATCCTCGCATTTGCTTATCTGGATTTGCAGAAGTCCTACCTAGGGCCTACACCAGTAGATTTTGCAGTCTTGGGACATCTCTTCAGAGACACTGGATTTATGTAAAACGATAGTGAAGTTGAAATTCTGATTCCTAAGTGTGTCTCGGTGTCATTCCCTTTAGGCGCTAGAGGAGGTCCTTCAAATGGTAGGGTAGGAAGATTAAAGCTAACAAGAGAGTTTTTTCCCTGTCAAAACTGCAGGAAGGTTTAGCAGTCAGCGAAGATTTGCTGATCGAACAGAGTTTCGAAGATCTTGAGGAAATGTTCGAACCGGGTGATAAATTCAGTTTTGATGCAGTTGTCCAGCTTTTAGAACCAAAGTGAATATATTCTGTACTCATTAGTCAATGGCCTGTTAATTTGAGGGTTGTCTACCAAATTTATTGTTGTATAACACTTATTAACATTCTGATTGAAAAACTGGGAAGGAAGAAGAAGCTAAAATTGGATTTACTCGAATCAACTCTACTTTGCCAATCGTCCAGCATTTTTTTTTTTTTTTGGTCCTTTCTGGAGTACAATTTGGGGACGTAGGGGTGGGGAAATTACCTGGTAAGATGTACTTTTACCCCTAAGAAAAGTCCTCTTGATCGGTCCAATATTATTAATATTAACTTCTCTTCATAAGATTAAGCAATTCTTATCATGTCTTCTTATTTTGTTTGACGATTTAATTACATTATTTTTTTTTCTTGTGAAGGAACGATATAATTACATTATTATGCACGCCAAATGCAGTAGATATATTTGTCTCCATCTTATATTGGTCAAAAATGGTAGCGCTGTTGCCTTTAGAAAATTAGGAAATTTGTCCCCCGCTCCCCACCCCACCCAAAAAAAAAAACCAACAAAAAAGAAAAAAGAAAGAAAAAACCTTTCCCCTTTCTTCCTAGAAAGGATGCAAAATACATTTAAAATGCATATATTATACCCGTTAAACATGAAGTAGACAAAAAGCGAGTTGATATAGAAAAAGAGTGATTAATAGAAAACATGATAAAGAATTATATTAATTAATTTACGGTTGTAACTGTATCACTGATAAAGAATGAAATGAATGGAAATTGTACAAGAAATTTCAGAAATCTTTTGGCCTAACTACAAGGTTTCGTCATTTTATAGCTCATAACCCCAGAAAAGTAATAAGTGGATAAAAAAGCTTCGGCTTAGTGTCCGGGTCCTCTCGGGCTAGATCCGGAAGGTAGCCGCTCGAGCCAAAACTGCATGGTGTGTTTCACCTTCTCATAAAATCTTGAAGGTATAGGAGAGTGATTCCAAGTAGAAGAAATCTCTGATAAAATCCTTGCCCCCTCAACTCGGATTTGACTTGTGATTGCAACGAAAATCACAAATATGATCAAGAATGTGGTCGCACTTCTAGAATCCATTGTCCAAAACCAGTCGCAAGCCTGAAACTTTCACGGAGAGAGATGGTGAACAGAGGAAAATTCTTTTGTGCTTCGAATTTGGTTGTTGGGAGTGAGAAATTAAAATATGCACTGATTGAACAGGTATTTATATATTGAGCAATAGGTCACATATTTTGAATGGAATAAAATAGCAATTAATTATTGAATTTGAAAATCCATTTATTTATTAAATGCGCGCTCTTATTAGAAAATTTGCATTTGGTCAAAATCGTTACCTTAAGAAAATTTGCAAATGTGTTCCTTACTTTTTGAGATATATAAAATGTGTAGGAAACATTTCACGCAGCACGAATTTAGTCAAACGAGCATTAAAAGGTCACAATCACAAGACTGCAAGACTGAGTTTAGCACTAATTAGTTTTGACACGGTAACTTTTGCAATTGGACAACAAACGAAATTGTCTTGACAAGAACACAACGTTTGATTATTTAGGTAAGATGGACTATAATTTGTTTCCAAGCTAGATGGTGGAGTAGTGATCCCAATAAGCTTGGAGTACTTGCTAATTTTAAAGAAGCTTTAGCTACTTGGTCACAAGGGATAAGATGACACAATCGTTGGTTGCTTAAATTTGAATGGAAAAGATACCAAATTAGTAGGGTTGCTCATCTAAGCTCTACTTAGAGATAAGATGCATTTGAAGCATTCGATACTCTAATTACGTGTTTTTTTTTTATCAAACTGTTCAAATTTGACTCTGTTTACCAACAACCAAATAAAAATCTTAATTAGCTCAAATAAAATGTGGGCGTCAAGATTAGGGGCTTGACGTACACCTATATATATCTATTGAGTAAAAACGGGTTATAATTGTAAAGTGGTAATTGAAGACATTTCTTGAGGAAACCGGCTAAAGCACTCAAGTGCTATCGTTATGAATGTATAAACGAAAATTGTAAAAAGCCTAGAAAGATATATACATGCCGAGATATTGTGATATGATTGCATCAGGATGTCTAAGACTTACTTTATCGATGTATTTGATTCAAGTCACGATCCTTCCTCTATGATCCAACCGTCATACTTATAATCTAAAGGGCAAGAAATTTTGGAACCCCAATCTAGTTCCTGGATAAGGGTAAATTGTACATAAGACTTATAGAAGTGTAATTGCAATTAGTAAAGAAGCTTATTAGAGTTTATCTATATAATCGAATAATAAAATATATCATTTTGTTACAAGATTTGTAATTAAGTTGTAAGATCTCATTTAAGACTCTCTACTACATACATAAAATTACGATAATTTCTCTTTCTCGTGTAAATATTCTTATTATTCTTGGGACGCTCTACACTAACAAAGAATGAACGAACGAGAGAAAGTTTCTTCAGCCCAAGCTACAAATGATAATATTATCTACATGTGACGTTTCCGATCCTGTAATTTTACAACGTAAGATCAAGAACTAGTCTTCAACTCAATGGCCAGGTCCTTTGGGGCTCGGTCCTGACGGCAACCGCTCGAGCCAAATCGACATGGTGTTTTTTGCCTTCTCGTAGATGGTCGGGAACGTAGATATGTGACTTGAACTCGAAAAATCCTCCGACAAAATCCTTGCACCCTCGACATGGATTTGACTCACGATGGCAACAAAAACCACGAGAACAATCAACAAAGTTGTTGTGCTTCGATAACTCATCTTGTAAAATCAACTAAAGAAAATCGAAACTCGGGTAATTAGACAGTAATGAAGTCTAAGATGAAGTCTATCTACTCCAATCAGGCGCAAAGGATCTGATGGAGAATGGAGAGAAAGACTGACGTGTTTTCAAAGTTTTTTGTGTAGCAAAGTTTGCATGGAATCGTAGTGTATTTATATTAGAAGCGTAGGTGACATTTCTTAATTTTTAAATATCTATTTTATTTTTTCAATTGTTTCGTGTTGACCAAACAATTTCCATGTGTTGGAATAGGTCATGCAGTATGTGTATAATTTTCTGGCTGGCTGTTTATGAATTTATCAAGTCAACAGATTGGATCAACAATTGTTATGAAATTCCAAGAATGACCTCGTCCATTACTATCTTTGGATTGCCGATGGGGGCTAGTTTTGGACGTCTGATTAAAAGAGGTAGTTTGTGAACAGGGGATGAAAATTTGCTCCAGTCTAAAATTTGGAAATTTTGAATTTTTTTTTTCTTTTCAAAACATGGAAATTTTGAATTGACTGCTCTTGTGTTGAAATCAGAATTTTAAAGGAAAATTATAATCACACGAGAAATTTTTTCTGCATGCACCTCATTTTATTACATTGTGGATCCTTAACTTTATTCCTTATGGTATTTATGCTCCTTGATTTTATTTTAAATTTTTTTAGTTGGTTGAAATATTTTGTATATATGATGATTATTCATTATCTAAGGCTTCTTGTTTTTCAATGATGAATGACTTAAAATTTTGTTAATGTGCTTAAATTTTCAAATGCCCACAATGTGATTCTAAGAGATATCCACTTTCAATTATATATCACAAAGTGTTCCATATTTGAAATACTTTTAATTAATTTGATACTTGGCAAACCTAATGGGGGCCTTTTTTTTTTTTTTTTTTTTAACAATATAGGTGGGTGATTCTTCTACTTTCATATTCGAAGATATTTTACTTATTTAAAATATTTATAGTTTAAAATGGTGACTTTGAAAAAGTTAAGTACGGTAAATATAAAAAATTGTGAAATTAAAGGATATTATATATATACAATTAATATGAGATGTAGTGAGTATATGATGGATTTACAATATATATTGTGAAATTAAAGGATATATTGTATATCGTTATTTGCCCTTCAAAAAAAAAAAAAAAGGAATATATTGTATACAATTACTGTGCTATGTAGTTATTAGTATATGTTGAGTTTACCTTATTGTCCCTTCTCCAATCTTTATATAACTTATTACCGGTAAATAAGAGATACCCCAGTCTAATGAAACACACAAGATTGTCACGACTCATTTACAGTCAGATCAATGGACGTTTAATAAGAGGGTTAAGGGAGAATAGGATTCAAGAATCCATATCAAAATACATAGCTTCATAATATAATAAAGGTACAAAGAGGACGTTATTTCTCATAAAGCAATAGCGTGAAGAGCTTTTTCTACAATAGACAATTAAATTTCTGAAAAGCAACCATATATGTTCGTCTTAGCCTGAAGTCAAGAAGTACTTTTGAAACGCTAATGGGTCGCCTGAAGTCAGTAAACATACTTAGCTGCTTCAATTCGATCGCATTCAAACCTTCCTTATGAGAATAAACAGCCTCTGGTCGAGCTCGAATCTTGCTGCAATTGAAGGGTCTCCTTTAAGCATCATGAGAAGTCCACCAAACGATACATATATATCCCTGAAAACAGCAAAAAAAACCGTTGTAAGTCCAATGAATTTAAAATGAAAAGGAACGAGTGACTATTTCGTGGTGCACAGAAGGGAAAATAATTCCGAAGTCCAAACTAACTCATTCTTTAAAAATTACTTATACTAGCCACCTAAAACTTATAAAAGTTATTTGCAAGAGGGAGACCACAGGAATAATAAAGACGCAAGACCCCTTCTGACCCCCACTCTTCTGAGGTGCAACATTTTCTTGGAAGGGAAGGTTAGAATGGAAATGTTTCCAACCCAAACCCACACTCACGCTGACTTGTACAAGTTTCAGAAAAATAAGCGATGGTATTTGAACATACGCTTTAACTTGCTTGTTTGAGCTCTCCTCTGAGATTCTGTACAGTTTCCCTTGCATGACATAGTCAAATTTGTCTGCAAGTGATTTCCTGTTACCCTGAAACAAGATAGAGACGAGCAGTTACCTACACTAGTATAAGTTGCTGTAAAGAATATAGCAAGTACTCACTAACATATCTATTGTGTATCAATTAGAATGAAACATAGTGCGGGTGAGGAATTCTTGAATGTTAGTAAGGAAGTACATTTCCCATAATCATCTTGGCAACCATAGCTTATATCATATTGCAGAATATAAGGAATACTTAAAATATTGATAGCATGTAAGTTAAGAATAATTCAGCTAATCCGAGACTTAGGCTTGTAAGGTGCAAATTGGTTAAATAAACAAGCCCCAAAAGGTGCTATAACTTGGCCATAATTATTTGGACAGAAATAGGCAAGCTTTAAATGCCATTACCCAAACTAGCCAAAGCTCAAAATCTTTGCTAACTCAAAACAACTTTTGGTTCTTGATAGTTAAACTGAGATCATTTAGCTCCTTTGATCAGTAACAGCGGAGCGGTTGAACAAACTTTAAACCAGAAAACACCAAAGTCAACCCTACACTGCATTTTAATAGCTCAAATCATGAACAAGAATCAAATACTATGTTAGTGAATCATAAATGTTCGGCTGGTGAATCATAAATGTTCGGCGTTTTAATTGATAATGGACTCGTCAATATATATATATATATATATATATATCTGTGTGTGTATGTGTGTGACAGTTGGGAAAAAAATAAAACACCAGGTACACAGATTTCAAATGATATCTAGCGCATTATCTCTTCAGAGTACTAGTGCCGTTGGTATAATGCTGACAAAAGTAGCTAACTTCTTCAACAACTGGAAATTGCTGGAATTAATTCATACAGGTGACCACATAAGCATCCCTATCCCGTCCCTTGAGCATCAATATTGACAATAATTGCGTAAATCAATCCCATATTTTAAAGGTAGACAGTTATAGTTCATAACATTGATTGGAAGTTGCACAAGTACATAAGTGAGAGAAAAATTACAGGATTGTAGTAACCAGTGTCTGGTGTTCCATCCAGGTTCAGTGTGGAAGCTAATACCATCATGAACTTTTCCCCGACGTGCATAGGATATACATCCGAGTTGATATCGAGGTGCATGAGCATGTCAAATTGCTCACTCTTTGCCTGTATTCGAGTCACTAAGAGTACATTGGGATGTTAGAAATATACTCTATGTTGAAAAGTGTGTAAACTACATGTAAATTATTAAGCAGGCTGCAAGCTGTAAATCGAGCACTAGATACACTGATCAAAAGAAGGGTTAACATCATATAGACAAGTTAGGACGCACATCTGCCTCTTCAACCAGCATTATATTCTACTTAAGTACGTTCAGACTTCATCAATTACCGGTTAATTTTACAACCATATAGAACAGCCTGAACTGAATTTAGCTTTGGCAGCACTATTGTGGCTGCACATAGTTGAATTGATTTTAACATCCCAACTGATAGCCAATAATACAGCTTACTTTTCATCCTTCAAAGACCTTCCCAAACTCAATGAGATTCTTTTAACATATATGTAGATGCATGTATGTATATACTTGCAGTACGTGTTAGTAGGTGAGACTCTTCCTTATAACATCAAGTCTATTTCAAAATGTACTCAGAGGAAGCAAAAACTCTTCAGTTACCTATGGATGAAGTGGGATGTCATATACCTTTATCAAATTTTTTGCCATCTGGATCGAGTTGTTCAACTCGAAATATATCCTCAAAAAGCGTTTCCACCATCTTGCCGCAGAAGAATAAACTAGTGAAGATATAAAAATTTATCAGAATATAAGAATTGTAACCCCAATAACAATCAGCTATACATAGAGAGTGAATAAAAAAAGTCAGAAACATAAACACTTTTTGGCAGGATTTATATTTTCTAAGCTAAAAAACAAACTCTTTTAAGAAAACCTAGTAAAGCCACAGAGCAGGCCAGCGTACATAGAAAGCTAGAGCTCAAAAGACAAAAGTCGATCCCTTTTCCAATAATATTATTAGTTCTTCTAACTTGTCCTAAAGATTAGGTTCTATTCGTTCACCCCGTAACCTAAAGTTCAGTAGCTCACACTGGACTTCTTGTCGTGGTAATTTTACGGGTAACACTTTGAGGGGGCTTCTAAAAGCAAGGATAAAACCATAAACAAGCACAACAAAGCCTACAAACTGATACTGATAGATAATCCTCTGCATAAGGAAGAACAAAATAGAGAATGGAAACAGAATTTATAGCGCAACAAAACAAAATATCTGATAAACCTACCTACTCAATTTATAGCACAAGAAAGCAAAATAACTAAATGAAGAAGTATAGAACTCTGATAACTCACTTGGTAGCCGCGGGTACAAGAGTTGTAGACTGGAAATCTATCGATCCTCGGCACTACCCCCGTGGAATTGGAAATTGGGAATCGCCGCGTGCTATGGCGTCGGGAAGAATTGGATTATTATTGGGTGAGTTAAATATCATTTTGGTGACCCAACTTACCCTTTTGTTTCTACTATTACTAAACTTCAACATATTACTCATTATTCACTGAATTTATAAACATGTTACTTATTCATCATTGAATTTATAAAAGCGTTTCTATTTCATCACTAATACAGAATATGTTAGTTAAATTTAACAGAGGAGATGACGTGACTTAACGGTGAAGTGACGTGGCTTAACAACTCCGCTACGTGGCAAGTGAAATACTTATATAGTCATTAAAATATTTAAGTTGTTACTGATTGATCACTGAACTTACATTTAAGTTATTAATTCATCATTAAACTTTAATGTGCTACTAATTGATCACTAAACTTACCATTTAAGTTACTAAATCACCATTGAACTTTAACATGTTACGCGTTAATACCTAAATTTACAAAAATCAATTTATAACTTGTCATTCGTTTCTCAAACTAATATTAATTTTTTTCTTTTTTAAAATATTACTTTTTTAACCTATTAACCACATGTCATAAAATACCAATATTTTTCGCTCAATTATACTTTTTTTAGGTCGAAAGTTAATTCTAATTCACTAAATTAATATTAATTTTTTCTGAAACTAATATTAATTTTTATCACTCAAAATTTTGGTCACAACATGTCTTGGGAAACGAACTAGAATCAATTTTAGACCTACTTAGAATCAAAACCCTATGAACTAAAATTAATTTTCCACTTAAGAAAAATGTATAGTTGAACAAAAAATACCGACATTTTGTGACACGTAGTTAATATGTAACAAAAATAAAGTAATATTGTAAAAAGAAAAAAATTAATATAGTTTGAGAAACGAACGACAAGTTATAAATTGATTTATGAAAATTTAGGTATTAACGCGTAACATGTTAAAGTTCAATGGTGATTTAGTAACTTAAATGGTAAGTTTAGTGATCAATTAGTAGC
>CAVNYN010252096.1:0-19794 GCA_963692815.1 Nyctanthes arbor-tristis
CAAATTACATGCCGGAAGTGTGTCAAAAGAATTTCTCCATAAGATGATCATTTCATCAGTTTTACAACTGTATAGTTCACAAGTAATTTGGAATTGAATTTTAAACTAAAAAAATTATGAATTATTTAAATGAAATCTCCGGAGTTCAAGTTCGGATTAAAAAAAAAAAAAAAAATGACAACATACTACTTGTATATGTATTGCAAACAATCATTGAGTTAATCAATTCCTCGTTTGATTGGATTAAGTGTCAAATTGTATTCATGGAACTTTGCAGCTTGTCATACACATCCACAAATCTCTCAACCACCATCGCCAACCTTGTGAACCCTTCATTTAGTCCTTTGTCCTTCTTCCCACCCTAACCCGCATCATCTAAAACAACCTACACCTCCTCAACCTCCCGTCTCTCTAGCAAGTATCCGTATTACTCTCGCCAACCTCAGCCACCAAAGTAGTGATCGTGTGGAATTAGCGTTAGTTGGAGCAGGTCCTAGATGAGTTTGCAGAGGACATAACAGGTAAGAGCGAATAGAAATCGAAAGGGCACTTATTGCATTTTGGAGTTGTAGACTTTTTGGAGGGTACTATGAGTTACATTCGAATTTCTTGGTAAACGTTTTTTTCATTTATTTTTTTCCACTTTTCGCAGTCCCTTATTGCTTTTACTCGAACCTCATGCATCTACAAAAATGAAATCTCTAAACTTAACACCATTATTGGTTCTATATATGGCCCAGGAGGTTGATATTCTTTACAAAGGTGCAAATTACGTGCAGGAAGTGTGCCAAAAGAATTTCTTCATAAAGTGATCATTTGATGAGTTTCATTCGCAAGTAATTTGGAGTTGAATTTTAAATAAAACATTATGACTTATTTGAATAAAAGCCTCCCAAGTTCAAGTCTATATAAAAAAAACATACTAGTTGTATATGTATTTCAAACAATATTCACAATTTATTGCGTTAATCACTACTGGATAAGAGAGAGAACGGAAAGCGAGATATCATTTTCTAAGTATTGGAGTTGTGAGCTATTTTTACCTGAAAATGCTAGAAACACAAAAGTTGCATCTCGATGGCTGTGTATATAAATTTTGGCCCATTTTCTAAAATGACAGGAAGGAATGTATTTTCAGCACTATTGAGGGCATTATCCGCATTTTGGAGTTGTGTGCTTTTTTGCTTGGAAATGTCAAGAGCACAAAAAACTGCATTTCAGATTTTGTGCACAAAATTTTTTGACCAATTTAATGGTGGAAAGGAAATCGTATTCCAAAGTTGGAAGTAGAAAATGGACTAAACAGGACAAAGAGAATGTAGAGAAGGATCCATGTATTGTTATATCTAGTTTGGGTGAACGGTTACCAATGTTGATTGAAAGCCATAGATTATATGCTCAAACGAATGACCCGCGCAAAGCTTTGTCGAACGTCCCATTGTAAGGGAAAATAAATTTTTATCTTTTCTTATTTCTTTTTCATTCTATTAGTTGCATTGGAATTTGTAGCTAAACATTTTTTTCATCTAATTTTTCTTGCTTTTCAAAGCCCTCTTTGGTTTTACTCGAACCTCAGGCATCTATGAAAGTAAAAACTCTAAACTTAACACCATTGGTTCTATATATGGCGATGGAGATTGACATTCTTTACAAATGTGCAAATTACGTGCCAGAAGTGTGTCAAAAGAATTTCTCCATAAGATGATCATTTTATGAGTTTCACAGCCTTATAGTTATCACGAGTAATTAATTAGCACGTGTGCTCTTCCGATCTAAAAATATTATAAATTATTTGAATAATTAAAACCTCCACCGTTCAAGTTTGTGTGTGTGTCTATATATATGTATATATATGTAAATACCGGCTGTATAAGTACTGCAAACAATATCCACAATTTATTGAGTCAATCACTTCCTCGTTTGACTAGATTGAGTTTCAATTGTATTCACGGAACTTTGTACCTTGTAATATACATCCACAAATCTCCCAACCCCCATCGCCAACCTTTTACGCCCTCCATTCCATCCTTTGTCTTACTTCCCACCCTAACCCTCATCATCTACAACAACCTAAAACTCCTGAACCTCCTCTCACTGGCTAGCATCTCTCACGAACCACAGTTGCTGAAGTAGTGAGAGCGGGAAACAGCGAGGCCCTTGATCAGTTTACAAGGGACATAACGGGTGAAAGAGAAATGGAAAGCCAGAGGGTACTTTCCACATTTTGGAGTTGTGGACTTTTTGGATTGGTACCATTAGTTACATTCGAATTTCAAGGTAACATTTTTTTGTTTAAACTTTTTCATTCATTGATCTTTTACCCGCTCTAAAGTCCCTTTTTGGTTTTACTCCAACCTCATGCATCTCTGAAAATAAAAATTTTAAACTTGACACCATTGATATATGGTGACACGCCCCGCCCCGAGTAACACTAGTAGACATGAGGAGTAACACTAGTTGGTATACACCGTCAAGGCATCTGACTAATCATATTAACTTATAGAGATTTTAGCATTATCTCCTCTATTTTTAAAGAAAAACACATCTGCTCAATTTAACACCATATGATTTTATGTTCACATTTCTAAAATACCATGCAACCATGTTACCTAAAGACTCGAAACATTCCAATACGAATGAGAAAAGCCAAAGAGTTTACTGAATTTACAAAAGTAGTGTAATTACTACATAAGATGTAGTGTGAACATCTAGCCATCTATTTACACCTGTCACAAAGTGATGTGCAAAATGATCATGCAAGTAGAACTACTAACTGCATGCCAATAAGGTGACTCATACAAAATACTAGCAGAAGGCTTTGTCTTCAAAAGACGCAGGCTGTAATCCCAAAGTTGCCCAAAATTTTTACTTGCTATCTGATAATAGAAATCATTTGAAATAGGTAAGCTAATGCACCCAATGAGTGGAGAATTTGAAAATATGCTTTCTCAGTCATACAAATATACTGAAATAGCATGATCAATTCATTTAACAATCAATGGTAACAACTGAGAAAATCAGTTTGAAATGCTATGACTGGAAAATATGAGCTTAAATAAGTATCATGTCATCTTCAGAGATCAAATTTGTAATATCAAAACTCAACAATATCAAATGAAATCAAACCAAAAGTACCCCTGAAGCTAACTGAAATCTGGTCATGTGCGCGTAATATCACACTTCTGAACCCGTGCCTACGGCCCCCGCCGTGAATGGTAGTCCCAAACATGGGCCAATGGGGAGCATGGGCCAACAACACCCTCCGGGAATGAGTGTTTTTCAATATCTCAAATCACTAGGTACGAGATGGAAAGATTCCAAAATATATTACAATTCTCACTTTTGTTTCTAACATAGCATTTCAAAATCATTTAAACTCAAGCTCATATGAGAAATTCATAAAAATCACATAACTTGATCAAAAGCTCTTATTAAACTCATATAACGTAATAGTGTAATAATCTTCCATTTTCTGAAGCGTAAAAAGCTTTTCCACTCACTAAGTGTTAGCGCATGCGATCTAGCTCGGCTTGTAAGCAGCTCTTACCTCTTCGCTACTTCTTGTTAGTCATGAAATCATCCAATTTAGATGCTACATAATCGAAGTAATCTAAGTCAAATGCTATACGAAAATAGGATGGCTAATCTTCTTATGTACTTAAGTCTCTTGCTTTGATATCTATACTAGTCGACATAAGACAAAACATGTTCTCTACTCAATTGGTCATAAGCCATCCTCCGACTTATCTTTGCATCATATATATACACACTTTAAATACTTTACCATTTCCAGCACAACTAGCTATCATAAGAAGAGAACACATGGTAATTAACATCCAAATTCTCGTCACTAGAATTGCCCTCAAAACAAAATCAAGAATTAATTGCAAAACAATTCACATGTAGCCAATCTTCAAACTTCGTTCGATGCCTCGTTGCTAATCTTCCACTATTTATCAGATGTATATGACCTAAGCCACACTTTGATTGCTGGATTTGAAGGGAAAACAAAAAAAATAAGATTAGTACAGCCCTTTTCTTAATCTTTCACACCTTGAAGATTGTTTCTCCACTTCCTACCTTAACGACTCCCCTTCTTACAACATTTCTAAGTTCTCTCCTTGATTATTCTTGATAGGAATTCAGGCCATATTTAAGAACATCATTACCTTATGCAACAACTCAAGCTTAGAGACAACAAGAGGCTTGCTTCTGTTAGTTCTTTCCTTTTCTTTCCCTCTGGATCTTTTGGTTCTGGTACCGATTTCTGCAGAAATCAGAATTTATCCCCTGTTCTTCCCTCTCTAGCACGTCCCCCCTTGTCTTGTAAGTCTCAAGTGAAGTGTGAACAAGAGTTAGGATTGCTTAGTCTTTAAATGAGGCCAGCTATACCTTATCTTGTCTGAAAATTTCCACCGTGCTGGCCCCAGCTGTAATCTTAGCTAAATGCTGATTTTATTTGCTTATTTCTTTGTTTGTTTTATTTCCTTCTTTTAAAAAAAATTCCCTTTAGCTATATAGTTGTTAAACCTCTATTATAAGTTAACATCTAATACTAACTACCTAATTTACCTCAATTAATGTGGGCAAAATTATCTCAATTAATGTTAGCGGAAATAACTATGACCGTTGGGATGTCACATATGGTCATTGACACCATTGATATTCTTGACAAGTGTGCAAATTACGTGCTGAAAGTGTGTCAAAAGAATTTCTCTATTAAATGATCATTTCATGAGTTTCACAACCTTAAACTAAAAAAATTTTGACTCGAGAGTTCAAGTTTGTATATTAAAAAAAAAAAAATGCTAGTTGTATATGTATTGCAAACAATATTCACAATTTATTAAGTTAACCACTTCCTCGTTTGACTACATTGAGTTTTCAATTGTATTCATAGCACTTCACACCTTGTCATGCACATCCACAAATCACCAGAAATAGAGTACCATATCAACAACTTTAATCTTTAGATTAATCAAACAACAAAAATATCATAATATCAGTGACAGTTTGACGAGCCTGAAAATTTGATCTCAAGTTCAACGTATATCGGGTAATTACAGGGTGAAGATTCCTCTAACAGATGACATTTGCAATAATGAGAGTTTTGCAACTCTAGATCTCTCGCAATCTGCAGCCTTTTGATCTCCAGTTCTATTTTCTACTCCTTCTTGGAACCTTGCACCTTCTCATACACATCCACTTATCTCTCGAGCACTAGCACAAATCTTGTGACCCCTCCATCCCTTCCTCTGTCTTTCTTCACACCCTGACCCTCATTGTCTACAACAACATGCACTTCCTCAACCTCTTCTCGCCAACCATAGCCGAGTTAACCACAATTTATTCACAATTTATTGAGTTTACCACTTCCTTGTTTGATAGATTGAGTTTCAATTGTATTCATGGAACTTTGCACCTTCTCATACACATCGACAAATCTCTCAACCACCAATGCCAACCTTGTGATCCCTCCATTCCTTCCTTTGTTACCTCCCTGACCCTTATCATCTACAACAACTATACCTCCTCAATCCTTTCACTGGTTAGCATTCCCATTACTCTCGCCAACCACATCTACCAAAGCAGTGAGCACGGGGAAGTGGCAGGGAGCAAGCCCTAGATCAGTTTGCAAAGGTCATAAGTAAGAGAGAGCATGGAAAGCGAGTGGGTACTTTCTGTGTTTTGGAGTTGTGGACTTTTTGGAGGTGCTATTAGTTACATTCGACTTTCTAGGTAAACATTTTTTAATTTATTTTTTCTCACTTTTTGAAGTCGCTTTTTAGGTTTTACTCCAATGTCATGCATGTACAAAGATAACTATCAAAAAATAACAATCAAACTCTCAACAAAACAACGCTGTTTCTATATATGGCTAGTTAATTAGTTGATATACTCTTTGCAAATGTGCAAACTATGTGAGGAAAATGTTCAAAAGAATTTCACCCAAAAATAATGGTTTCATGAGATTCACACCGTTATTGATCACAAGTAATTTGGAATTGAATTTTAAACTAAAAATATTATTGCTTAGTTGAATAAAAAGGGGCTCCAGCTTTGGATAAAAAAAGCATACTAGTTGTATATGGATTGCAAGCAATATTCACAATTTATTGATGTTAACTTCTTTCTCGTTTCTTTGGCTTGAGTTTCGCTGTCTTTATTCTGAATTCAAAACCTAGACAAATAATACAAAGGAGTTCTTCAAAAAAACTTTGCTTAAATTTGACTCGAAAGAAAAGCAGTTAATGTTCAAGCACACAATTGGATCCTCTGAAGCCAAGAATTAAACCTGAAGACACTTATCATAATCTATTTATCTTTTCAGAGAAGAAACCCTCAAATTTTTTTTGCCCTTTTATGGTTCTTGAAAGTGCTGAAGGAATAGAGATACACAGAGAGTCAGTCAAGTAAAGATTGGGAGATAAAAGACCGAATATTATTGTGTAATCAATAACAAATTAAATTTAAAATTTTCAAAATCGAGAGAGCACAATCAACAAACAAAATTCATATATGTTCTTATCATTGCAAGATGTGTAGGGATAGTCTTGAGAATTTGGGTTCCTTATGCGACATTATAAAATAGTGTCTCTTTCATTTAACCAAGCTCTATGTTAACAAAATCTATTTCACATTAAAAGAATCATTTTTTTAATGACACCCCTTTCATTTTCTTTTGACGTTTGACTTTTTGGCTTTGTGGTAAGATTGATATTTTGCTTTTAATTTTTGATCATTACTGGTAAATCTAAATTTCGAAAGTAGGCCTTGTTTATTTTCTAAATAATAAAATACATTCTAACTTTTAGCTACTCAATAACTTTAACAAAACTGTTTTAGAAATGGTGTCAACAATGTCTAATTTTTGACAAATGAAAATCTAAAATCAATTTTCATACTGTCTTCCCCAATCATGCCCAAGATGATGTAATGTAACTATACTGGAGTATAGATCATAATTGCACCTAGAGAGTGAACGTTACTCTCTTGAAGAATAAGCATCAATCACAAAAACCTGTGTCATTGCAAAGGAAATGGTAAACTCAATCATGCATTTGGCATGCATTTTGAAGAAAATATTTTTTTTGAAGGGATTTTGAAGAAAATATTGGAAAACAAGTAAGGAACAGAAACACGTGCGTTGCACATCATATGATAATTTTGTTTTCAGATTATATTTAAATTTTATTTATCGAACATATCATTTGGACAACTACTGATTTCAAAGAAAAATGTGCTGGAGATTTTTTGAGGGCACATAAATTGCATGCAGAGGGCACATGTTATTGCACACTGGTTAATACATGTCAAGGACTCGAGGACATATGAAAACATTATTTCTTGTAACTTTTTACACAAATTAATTTATGGAGTGAAAATTACACTAACCATCATTGCCTAAATTATTTTCTATTCTCAATATCTGTGTCTTCTGTTGATTTGCTTCTTCACTAAGGCATGGACCATCACAAGCTGGACGGAAAATAATTTCCAGTGCCTCTCTTAATACGGAATCCTGACACTGGATTCTTTCATTTTCTGTCCTTTCGTTTGAAAATGAAAACTTTATTTGTTTGGGATCAAGTGACAGTTCTATACTTAAGTACTGCCTACTGCCTCTGATTCTCAGTTGGATGAGGGCATTGCTTAAAAAACCCTTAAAAATTTGAGGATAAAATTGTAAGAAAACGTAGTCATGGACTTTCAGGCTTCCAATTAATACATGGCGAACTCTATCTCAGTTTGGATTTATATATCTAGAACAGTAACTAATAATATGGCCCCAAAAGAAAAGAAAAAAAAGTATCTGTAGATCATCCGTGAGGAAAACTAAACAAGCAAAGTTGTGGTCTTGTAGAAGCAGTTTGAATGGAGTTTTAATATTCTTATGCATCAAGCTGTTACACTTGTTGTGCAAAGTGTCGATGGCATGGCTTCTTGCCCCACTTAGAGGTTTGTTCATCACCTTATCCATTTTTCCACAACCAGATTCCATTATGTACAGTTTCTTTAATTAATCTTCTTTATATAACCAAGTAGTTTTTCTTCTACTTTTAAGGGATGTTATAGCAACGTGAAAGGAATTAGATATAAAAAGTATTCACCTTGTTTGTAGATTAGAATCAAGATGCAAATTCAAAAAATTTGTAGAATGTTATTGGAAAGTAAAATTTAAAATTATATTTCTTAATATACTCTTAACATTTATTGAATATATCACTTTAATTATTCACTGTTGTTGATTACAATGCACAATTAATAATAGTATATTCGAAAACTAAAAAATTATCCAGAGAAAGTGGAATATAGTTTGGGAGGACTGGAAAAAGAATAGTAGAATATATCTTTGCATGACAGAGGGAATATTATTTATTTTTTCATTGTTACATTGGAATTTCTAGGTAAATATTTTTTTCATCTAATCTTTTTCAACTTTTTGAAGCCACTTTTTGGTTTTACTCTAACCTCATGCTTGTACAAAAATAACTATCAAACTCTAAATATAACACCGTTGGTTCTGTGTATAGCCTGGAAAGTTGATATTCTTTACAAATGTGCAAACTGCGTGCAGAAAATGTGTCAAACGAATTTCACCAAGAAGTGACCATTTTATGAGCTTCACATTCGTATCTTTCACAAGCAATTTCGGAATTGAATTTTAATTCAAATATGCGTGAATGCTTTGCATTGAAGCCTACAGAGTTCAGCTTTGAGATCGGAAGAATTTCTAGTTCTGCAAAAAATATTCAGAATTTGTTGTAGCTAATTTCTTCCTTGGTTGACTGGATTGAGTTTGAACTGTCTTTTAGATGAATCAAAAACTAGAAAAATATTACAATGAAATTCTTCTTTAAAAAAAAAACCTACGAACCTTAAAATTTTAGCCCTTATAATGGTTCTTGAAAATGCAGAGAAAGTAGAGATAAAAAGAGTAAATAAAGTAAACATTGGGAGATAAAATAATGAATAGGCTTGTGAAAGTGTTTGATTAATAAGTAATTAATAACAAATTTAGGATTCTCAGAACTGAGATAGGACAATCGCCAAACAAAAGTGAAATATTCTCGTCATTGCAAGGCGTATATACAAGTACATAAATTACATAAAACAAGAGCTCCATCAATCCAAATGACAGCAATCAAGAGCCACTTTGATCCTATGAACGGTGGAGCTGATAAGAGAGTGCACAGTAGCCACTGATTCCGTGTTGACTTGTTGCGAAAGTGAATCGCAACCCACTAATATTTGGAAGGCGACTGTTAAAAGTGAACCACGCGAGATCTCTGTGCTTGAGCTACTTGAGGCTCCAATTCCCCTCTGATCAACACGGCCATCACTAGAGATGATATATCCCGATGGAAGTATAGGAATTTTCATTGTGTCTTCCCCATTCATAGCCAAAGTGATGGAATCTAACTCTATTGGGGCGTAGATCATAAAGATCCTACTGAGTCAATGCTACTCTCTTGGAGCATAAGCATCGTGCTCTCCTCTGGTGCAAATGGCTGCCTCAATCAAAAATATATACGAGCGTCAGTACAATTAAAAATATTGAAAAACAAGTAATTGACAGAAAGACTAACATATTACCAGTGTTGCACGTCGTACAATAATTTCGCCTATTATAATTTTAAGGCACACATATATTGCACATTGCGGGCACATGTATTGCACAGTGGTGAATGCATGTAAAGGACCCAAGAAATTATTATGTTTTGTAATTTTTTACTCCAAAATCAATTTATATAAGTGAAAATTCCACTTATCACTACTACTGCTTGAAGAAGATTTTTTTTTTTTTTTTTTTTTTGAAGAGGATTTTTGAATGGGTCTATATGTAAGAGTTATGGATTGGCAGAAAAATATTGATAAATAAATACCGCACTCTATAGGTACGTTAGAAAATAACCTGGATGATAGAGATACAATTTCCTGGATGTATCCCGGTCGAGATGTGTGCAATTGTGCCGACAGGATTTCCATTGGATAAAACATCCCACTGCAAGGGAAAGATGAATTTACCTTCGACAACTTTTTTTTGATACTTCTTAAGTATATTTGATTGAAAAGATTACAATTAGCTAAGAAATTTATTGAGTATGCATACCTCAGCTCTTCTTTGTTCATCTTTGAAAAATTCAAAGAGATTCTCCGGTGAGAGGGGAAGCCAGAGAGAGGTAGCGGCACAAACTATCAAGCCACTAGGTTGGCCTATTCCATTGCTTTGTCTCACTGATACTCGAATTCCACTATTATTCATTTCAGATATGTGGGAAAAGGACAGATGATCTGACATGCATAAATTTTCGGAAAAATTCTTGACCATTCTATGAGAAAGCTTCATTATGTTTCTCCGGCCTTCAACTGAGTCAATTACTAAACCAAAAAGACCGAAAAATCATTTCATAAATAAAAATGGTAGACTAACAAAATGAGAGAAATACCATACCTCCTTCAAGTTCATGTGATGGTTTATTGGTTAGACCCATTGAAAATGCGACTCGCTCGCACATTCTTTGCAGACTAGCAATCCACCGTGTGGCTCCATATGCTTGACAACCAAATATTAAGTCTCTAAAGAGACGATGCGTCAATAATTTGTCATCCACTTGAACGTGTTCAATCCAAGTAACCTATTGAACAAGACAAAAAAATTTAAATAGATTAGGAAATGCCAATTTGGTCTACTAATAATCATTAAAAAGCAACTATAAACTTATATTGTCATTGATGTTTGTCAACGATGGGTATTTCCCAGCAGCAAAACTACAATTTTATAAATAAAAATTGGAACTAAAGGAGCACTTAATCTGCACATACTTTGATCTTTGAACGCACGCGTTTATTCTCCGACATTTCTTGCAATTTCCTCTAAAAATAAATGACACTATTTTCTTATATCATGATCGAGTCTATCAGCGTGTAAAGAATCGAATTTTTTTCACTTCTGAAATCAACTATAATCTTCCTTAAATTAATTTATCAGAATGCAAGCACTACCTTAAGAGGATGCTTGATCAAATTATTATTTCTTAACTTGTAAAAATTATACATTAATAATTAATATGTACTTACCAAATTATGCAAAACAAAGCGTTCATATCTAAGGCACTATCACCACCCTCTAAACATCAAAATTCTTGCCCTAAATCGTCATCGTAATGCTTCTTTTTTTTTTTTCTTGGAACAATATATAATTTTTTAAATACAAACGGAGAGGACGTGACTCGAACCCACGTGAAAATCACACTGAGAGATATGCTGTACCACTAGCTATCCCCTAGCAACATCATTCTAAAGCTCATATTTGCATGATCATGGAAAAACACAACTAAAAATTAAATTAAATTAAATTATATGGAAGATTGTTAAAGAACTCACATTAGAATTTCCGTCTGACATATCTTCTATCATACAACCGGAGGGAAGTTTCAAGCATCGCGAAGAGGACAGATCTTGGAGCTCTTTGATCATGAAATCATATGATACATCCACCATTATCCATGTTTTTGAATTAATTTGTCGAAAGTAGCGAATCAAGAAAAATTCTCGCGGAGCCACAAGAGGTGACAAAATGTGCATCTTTTCATAAATCTGTTTACGAGTAGGTGTAATCACGTATTCGTATTTTACAAAGACAAATATATTATTCAATGGATCTCTTCGATTTACATACCAAATACAAAGATCCGCCCATACTTCCGCAATCAAGTACTTCTATGGTCCTGGCATTGGTGACAAGACTAGGAAACATGTCTTTCCATTTATTCTGAAAAATGATCATTAAGTAAACAAGCTAAAATAATAACAATCAACACGTGTCGGGTAAAAGAAAATTAAATAATCCCCTATCCCATAAAGATATTTCTCTTTCTTAAGTTAATTTTTTTTAATTTTCTAATATACTCTCATTTATAGTTCATAGAAATCAATAACAAAGAACAATTAAAATGAAATATTAAATAAAATGAAAGGGTATATTAGGAAATATATGTTAAATGGTAATATTAAATGATATTTTCTTAATCTACGTAAAAATGGAAGGGGAATATCTTTGTGAGATGGATGGAGTATCAGATCTTACCAAATCAAGTAGCATCTCGATCAAGTTTGTCATAGCCATTGCCACGATCCCTGAATCTTTCGTTGATTCAGTTCGAGCACTAGAGGCTTGAGAATGATTTGCCTTGAGAAAAAGCTTGTCATAACTATCTCTATGAAGTAGATATCTCCCATCTGCTGAGGATTTGATCCACAAGGGTTCTTTTGATTGTAGAAGTTGTAAAAATTCATCAAAGGCAACAATAGCAGTTTCGATAAGGATAGACTTTTGCATTTCATGCGTTTCCCTCAATGGGATCAGCGATATAGTATTCTGTGAATATCCAATACCAGTAGACGGCATTTGCAAAGAATTTTGTAAATTCTCCTCTCTTTTTTTAAGCATTCGTTCGTGCTACAGAATGTAACAAAATAGCATGAGTAATTATTTGTCTTTCTTTCGAATAAATAACTATGATATATAAAAACATTAACCTCTTCTTTCAATAAGGCATTTTCCATTTTCAATTTCTGTAGCTTCTGTTGCTTTACTTCTTCGCCATGGCGGGGACCATCACAAGCGGGACAAAAAGTATTTTCCAGTGCCTCTTTCAATGCTGAATTTTCACACTGTATCCGGTCATTTTCAGCCCGGAGTGTGCTATTGTCTGCTCTCTCAATTTGAGCCTGATACACACAAACAAAAACACAAGTGAGGTTTTTTTTTTTTTTTTTTTTTTTAGGGGTGGGGTGGGGTGGTGTGGGGAAGTAACTCAACTCGAAAGTCCAAGCTCGAGTTACAATTTATTTCCTATGAAAAATACTGCACACTATTGAATAGTTAAATTATCATAACAACCAAGTTATCAAATGAGGAAGAGCCCTATGTATATCATATCATATACCTTTGTCTGAGTCCTTTTGTTTTGAAACCAAAACTTTATTTGTTTGGGATCAAGTGAGAGTTCTCTGCTTAATTGCTGCCTCTGATTCTCTGTTGGATGTGGGCATTGCTTATAAAACCTGCATAAATATTCATGAACTTAATTAAAACCCTAAAAAAAAAATTTAGAGAATTAATATTACTTGTCAAAAAATGTAGCCACGGCATGGTGTACTCTATCTCAGTTTGGATTTTTATATCTAAAACAATAACTCCTATGGCCAAAAAAAAAAGGGAATATTCTTACGCTTCAAGCTGTTGTATTTGCTGTGCAGAGTGTCGATGGCATGGCTTCTTACCCCTCTTAGATGTTTGTTCATCACCTGATCCGTTTCCCCCATAACCAGAGTCCATTTTTTTACAGCTTCTTCAATTAACCACTAGTTTTTCTTTTAATTTTTCTGGGATATGCTCTAGCAAGGTAAGAAGAATTGGATGAAAAGGTGTTCACCTCCCGTTTGTAGATTTGAAAAAAGCTACAAATTCAAATAAAAAATGCGCACCAAAATATTCAGGGATTTAGTATGATATCTTTTGCGCGTTTGTTTTTGTTTTTGTGAGCATGTAATTCAGCTATATATATACGGATGAGAAAGTGAAAATAATAGCACCAATTTATTACAGTAATTAAGGGAGGATACTCTACCGAAAATGGCTATGGATATGAACAAAAATGCAATGTAAAGATATAAAATACAAATCTTTTTTGTTGCTCTAATCCTTTCTTATTCTACTTATTTTCTTTGCCTATTAAGGTGGATTCATTGAATGATTTCGACTCATTTATAAGCATATGCCTGAAGGGAAAAGGGAAAAAATGTTGAGCCATTAATGATTCAACCAGAAATATCAGATATTTACATTAACCAATTCAAAAATTTTTGAAGAGATATGTGTACAAATCAAATGCCTAAAATCCAATATAATCTACTTGATGTCCCGATTATTGAATTTAAGTAAAGATTATTTAAGTTTAACTTATGAAATCGAATATCCTTAAAACGAGTGGGAACTAGAAACATTAATATCCCGCGTAGTCAATTGCAACATCTAGAAATTATTAATGTCGAGAATCATTTGTATGTTAAATTACACAATGCAGATGATCTTGTCAATCGAAAATTAATATGCATAACTTGTGAAAGATATTTTCATTATATCCATTTTTCATTTCTCTTTGGATGCATGCATGATGGCTTTCGTGAAAATACCATATGGATTCTCACATACCATATGCCATTGCCTTCAATAATTATGAAATTTAATAGTTAGCGGAGCGAGTGGAAAATTGTACATTTAGGGTTTTCAAGATCATCATTTCGTATATATATCATAGGAAGTGCACAAACATGGATAGACTTGTAACTCAGATACAATTTTTTCATCATCTTTTTAGCTTCAGAATGAGAGCTAGCAAGATCGATTTTCAGAAAAGCCAACAACCTCGTCAATTCTTCAAAGTACTTATTTGTCCACTTGTTCATTACCATCAGAAGCATCAGTTTAACTAAAAGTTCAAAGACAAGAAAAGATGAAACACCTAGGTATAGTTCCGCTATAGGTGCTACGAGTTGTGTCTACTTCCTCCGTCATAATAGGTATATCTAATGAAGAATTGACAGAAAAATTGCTTCCCTCCAATTATATAAGGGGCAATAGCGACAACATAGATTTAGTTTCACTGAAATAGCTCACCATTCTTGTGGTGAACACTTGGCAAATATATATTGAAGCTCTTCAATTATAGAGAGACCTTTGCTTCTACGTGTTTTACATGCTTTCCGATAATATTAATGTTGCCATATTGTGAAGCACAAACTTTGAAACATTTTCATGACTTCATCTTCAATATATCAATATTGCACCAACAAGCTGTCGCGGTGATGAGGATATTTATGCCTTTTGGGTGAGTTACACTATTTCAAGACTCTCCTTTTCGGTAGTATAAATAGGGATCAAAGGTCCATCACTACAAGAAATCTCGGCAATTGCGATGAAAATTTCCGACGACTTCGAAATTTGCCGCTACAGCCAAACAACCAGTTGCCGCAGTAAGGTTACCCCTATTGTCGCCGCTGTAAAACATGGCGGGAAGATTTTCCGCCTTTCTTTTGCCTTATACCGACAAATTTTCGTTGCTATAGATACCATGTTTGTCGCTATTGTTATAATAATTTATATAATATATATTTTATATGCAAGTTTACTATTGAAAATTGCCTTAGTTCAATTGGTAGAGGGCTTAGAGTTGGAGGAAGACTTCTCGGGTTCGAATCATGGTGGAGGCAAAATAATTCCTCAATTAAATGAGGGGGAGTCGGGTCGGGTCACAGGGGTGGATGGGGGACGGGGTCATGGGTAGGGTCGAATATTTTTTGTGGCCCAAAATTAACCGTTTCGTCTATAGCGGGGATACATATGTCGTCGCATAGTTGTTGTCACTATAGGCTTTCTAGTCTTTGCTGAAAGGCAACAGGTACATGCCAATAGTAACAACGTGGTCGTCGCAAAAAGTCACCGCTGTTGGTCTATAGCGGCGACTTTTGGGCCTGTAGCGGCGACATATTGGCGACATTTCTTGTAGTGTATTCTTTTACATTAGAATCTCAAAAAACATTGAATTTATAACTTCTAATGAGTCTTAAGAGTAATGCATCACCTGGGATTTTAGTCCAGTCCTCCTTGGTAGGACTGTTCCATTGATAATTTTTGTCAGTTTCTTCGTGGGATTTTTCATTTTTGTGTCCAATTATCTCCCTTTTCTTGGTTCACTTCTGGTTTTCCTATATAATCAGCCCTTGGAGTAGGTACTATTGGTTCTTTTGCAAGAGGAAATTATGTATTTCTATTATTCATTATGCATCATGCTGATTTAACTCATCTTTCGGCACAACCATGGTGATTAATGAAAAAGAGGAAACCAATTCCGAATCTAGAATTTTTCTTGACAGGAACTGTTATGAGAAAAAAATTTAATTCAGATCAAGGTATATGTAAAAAAGAAAATTCTACTTAAAAATGAAAATTTTTTCGGAGATCGACATGGGCTATAACTTGTGTCGGCCCCCACAATGTCCATCCATGAAGGAAACCATTGCCAGAACTTCTCAACGCTTTTTAGCAATGTCTAGGTTAGGGCTTTGCCTGTTTGGTAGAGTCCTTGATATTCATCTAGCAAACCGAGAAGGTCTAGAATTTGACAGATATGGAGGATGGAATATTCGGCTAAAGTTGAGTCTTCTAGTATTTATAACACATTTCTCTTCATGATTGGCTTGAATGACGATCATAGGAGACTCGTAGCTCGAAGGTCGTGGACTTTAAATAAGAATTTACCGGTATTAGTGAAACCCTCAAGGCTGGGAGGCATGGCAGATATCTCACTATTTTGACCTAGAAGATGAACTTATCACGATATGAGTAATTTCTTATATATTCTCATTCATCTATCATGCTCAATATATATATATATATATATATATATGTCTCTCTGTGTGTGTGTATCAAGAAGGAAAATAATCAATTCTATAGTCACCCTATGAAGGGGATGTTAATACACAATATTTTGTATACATATACAAGAAAAGTTCCCATAAATATATATTTTCTTGAAGATTGTAACTTGATTTTAGTTTGTCTATCACGAACATCTGACTCTTCGAATCTAAAATATAAATTCTAGATTTCAACTCACAGTATGAATTCTAGATTTCAGCTCATGCTAGTAGAAATTTCGGTTGGACTCTGTTTCTCATGTTGTGCAATGTAGTACCAAAAATGTAGCATATATATATATATTAGTCATTATTTAACATTGTTGAACTTTTTCGATTATAATGGTTTGCATTGGACTGATTGTATCCCTTTATTTTTTATCATCCTTTATCAACTATGGTAGTCATCAATTGAAGTTGATCATGATTTTACATGGAAAAGAAAAAAGAAAAGAAAAGAAATCTCATAAAATGTGATGCGAACCGTATACAAATAATAGCGGAGCTTTATATTTAGTGGTCAATGTCATGTAACATTTTGTCATTGTCATCATTAAGTTGTCAAAGTTTAAATTTTCATTAATAAATGAATTTATTTTTCCACAAATATTCATCGATGCATGTAATCAGTGAATTGAACATGGGTTACCTTAGTCCTGAATTTTACGTACTTAGCTCTAATCCAATTAAAGAAAGTATATACCTAAAATTATACAAACCTTAATATTAAAGCATCGAAGGCATTAGATCCCGATTTCTTTAGTTCTTGTGACTAAACTCTCTCATTTTATTATGGCAATGCTAATTAATTACTTGCAGTACAACTTATTCCTACTATCAATGAACCTGTTGACAGTGGGTTATGACGTGATCCTAAATCAGCAAAGTGTACATGACGTGGTGGTGAGAGATGGTTAGGGTTTCATATAGGTGGAAAGCTTGATATGGATGCAAAATCGGAGACTCGATTAGGAGATGTGTTCGGAATAATTACACATGTATTGCAAGAATTCTCTCTCTAGATCGTATCTTTTTGGCCAAAAAGCCTCCCCCCATTGGCACAAGGCCCATATTTATAGGCGAATTCCAGGGTCCTTTGAGATTTTGTACAATCTGTTCAGAGATGAACTAACTTGTTACATGTGAAAGTACAATCTGTTTTAGTTCTGTCTTAATAACCACTCTTAACTGTCAATTGCCTTTGTGTTCTTCACTCTCTTTTTCTAGTCCTGACCGAGATTTTGTACAACACATCTCTGTTCGGCACGTTGAGGTTGGCCTATCCAGATCGGGACATTTATTCCGATATCAGACCGACCTTATTAAGTGCCAAAATTATCTTCCTCGACTTTACTCTGATCGGCCTTTCCGTCCTCTTCGGCCAGGTGGCTATTTGAGAACAGCTCGGGTCTTTCCTATCCAGCCGGTAGTAACAGAACCTATATCTCTTTGATGGATTGAATCCACCATAATGCAAGTCTACCCGTATACAAAACGTAAGATATAGATTATGATCCCACTACTAAAAAAGTAATCTACTGCGATGGAATATCTGTCGGTAAAGCAGATATTTCCATCAAAAAGGGTGAATAGCAATGGGAATTTGTGGTCAGAAAGGCCGTCGTTGAAATTCATGGTCATTGTTAAAAGTAAAAATACAATGTGAGCTCCAAATTTATCCTAAAATCAAAAAAAATTAATTATATACAAATATTGCAAGATGACTTATTGAAGAGAAGCATTGTTTACTTCAAAGCCCTCACAAGACCAAAATCAAGGCAACACGCATGTGTTGGTATTACCTCATATACTGTTGACATGTCTTTTTCATGAAGATTTTGTCCGTTTTAGGGTCGAAACGATTGGAGTGGTGCCTCCACAATTTTATAAATTCGATCTGAGGGAATCACGTCCCTAGAAATCATTCACTAAAAGGGACCACCCCAAGCGCGTGGACCCTAAAGCAGGCAAAATCACAAAAAGAGTACACGTCAACGTAAAATGTGTGTTCTTATATTGACATGTATTTTTGACAAAAATGTCGGCCAACATCTAGATCGAGAAGAGGATCAATGGTGGTTTTGAGGTGAAGGTACGAGAATATTTGAAGGGAACAGGCCCTTTCAAGGCCCCAAGGCCGAATGCGTTTTCATTACCATATAGACTTGTTTGACAATCCTCTTCTTGATTTGTTGTTGAAGACTTTGAATGATTTTCTAAAACTCATTAATTAGAAACTAGAAATTCAACATTTTATGAGATTTTAACGTAAAAGAAAATAAACTTTCGATCCTAATTTATACTAGGGGAAAATTGAAAAGGTAAAACTCACCCAAAGGGCATAACCTTTCAAGGCGTTAAATAGTCTAATCACTGCAGCACTTATTGGCCTAATAATGATGTTGAAGATGAAGTGATCAAAATTCTTCAAATTTCATGCTTCAAAATATGGCAGCAATAATATCGGAAAAAATGTTATTATACATATGATGATCTTACTTCTTAGAAATGTACTCTTTTCAAGGACTTGGTGTTGGGGGGCATCTGATGTATGAATCAACTTTAAAAACCCTAATGTATCATTTCCCGCTTGCTCTTATAACTTTTAAATTTCATAATTATTGAAGCTAAGGCGCACAATGATATATATGGACCGTGAAAATCCATGGTATTTTCACGGAAACCTTCATATACATGCAAAGATAAGCTAAGTATCAAGCAAAGCCGTGTAATAAAGCACTTAAGATTTGTTGAGTCTTTAAGACATACACCTAGATACGTACATCTGTCGTCTATTTTTTTAATGGTATTTTAACGTATAATATATGATTTGTGTCACAGCAGATGGAGAATCTATAATTAGGTTTCAATTTTATAAATAACTGTTGAATCACACCCCCAGTAGATCGTTTGTGTTACACACACACATAACGTTATTAATAATGTTATTATTTTGTTTTATACCGGTGTGGTACGAATCCCAGACGTCCTACTCGAAACGCAAGCATCTTTAGCACATCTGTGTTACATATATCTTTAGCTTCATTTTCACCTCAATAGACATCAGTTAACTTAATTAGGTGCCGTACTGAAAATTAATGGACATAAAAGAAAGAAGTCATATTTTAGGTTATTGGTGTGAAACTGGGGTCATTTTGCCAACACCAGATATTGATTTATCATGCTTCTGCTTGTTAATAAACGCACACAACATATAAAGTCATTGAAAGCTATATATGCAAGAATAGTTCTATATCGGTCGAAAACTAGCGCTTGGTAGATCGGAAGGCGTCGTGTAGGGAAAGAGTG